>SMGU01002581.1:0-16007 GCA_004348175.1 Puccinia novopanici | reverse complement strand
CTTGAGCTTTCCTTTTTTTTCTTGTCTTTTCCATCTCTTGGTTTGTCTCACCAATCATCTCTTGGTTTGTCTCAAACAATATAGGTTTACTTGTCCCAATTCAAGTGATCATCTCACTTGTTTCTCTCTACACACGACTCTAGCAAGAAATAAATATTGATCCAGATGTAGAGCACCCTTGCTCACCTCTGGCATAAACACATTTGATTGTTGCTTGAGATGCAAAATAAAAATAAAACACACAACATACATCAAACAATAAATTACAAAACGATCTTTGAGGAATAATAAAAAGGGAAAAATATAATAATATTATTAATTATCTTCTCTCCCCCGGTGCTTCCACTGATGCTGAATTAGGGCCTCAGTCAGTTCTCGGTGAATCCGCTCGGAATATATTTGGTTGGCGATTTGGCATCACATTGCAAAACTGTTGGTTTCTGTCGGAGGGACCACTGTTGGCTGAATAACAGAAGAACTTGCGATAGGGGAGGGATTCGAGAGAAATGAAGATTGTCCCTCTTCAACCATCATATTATGTAAGATAATACAAGACATGACAATGTTCTTGATGTCATGCTTGTTCCAGAAGCGGATCGGAGTGGTCAAGATGTGCCATTTACTTTGCAAGCCGGCAAAAGCTTGTTCAATATCTTTTCGGACTGCTTCTTGTGCTGTGTTGAAATGCTTTGTAGCTAGTTCCGACGCATTGGGGATCGATTTAACAAAAGTAGACCAATTCGGATAGATTCCGTCGGATAAGTAGTAACCTAGGTTGAATGAGGATCCCTCAACATTTAAATTGACCATCGGTGATTGTCTGTTTAGGATATCATCAAAGAGAGGGGACCGGTCCAGGATGTTGAGATCATTATTGGTTCCGGGTGTGCCAAAAAAAGCATGCCATATCCATCGGTTTCTAGTTGCCACAGCCTCGAGTACAATGGTCAGCTCCTTTTCCTTCCCGGTGTACTGTCCAGCCCAAGCTCGGGGGCCGTTCTTCCAGCCCACATGCATGCAATCCAGGCTGCCCAAGCAGCCTGGAAAGCCCCGTTTGGCATTCTCCTTCAAGATTTCTTTGAGGTCGTTTGCATCGGGCTTCCTTAGATATTTGTCTTTGTAAATTTGCACCACGAATGCCATGAAAATCTTGAGAGCCTCCCAAGCAGTTGTTTCTCCGATACGGACATACTCATTGGTTGCATTGCTCGTCACTCCATAACCTAGCTGTTGCAGCACACATGTAACCTTCTGAGAATTTGAGAGACCAAGTCTCCCTGTACAGTCCTGGGTGAAGATATATGAATTAGAATGAAATGTAAATAATAACAACATTTAAAAGAAAAAAACATATCTCTCTTTGAATAAAATAAGGTGTTGAACCTTTTACCTGCAAGTTGTTGCACAATTAAATAAAAACACCCTTTGTAACTCGGAATCGCCTTGGTTATATACCAAGTCTTCATTCAAGTAATCCAACATGAATCTTTCATGGCATGCATGAGCATTCTTATTTTTTTTTTTTTGGATGCAGTGGAGAATAGGATGGCAGAAAGTCAAGATATCCTCTTCATCTGACTCTGATTCTCTGCAAAGCTGCTGCCACGGGAGTTTTTCTGCTTTGCAGGCATCTTTTTCTATGTCCATAAGTCGTTGAATGTGTTGTTGGAATTGTTGAAGTTGGAGGTGTGTCAAAAATTCAGTCATATTTTTAGCTTTGGTGCTGAACCAATGTGCTACAACTTACTTGAATGTTATCTTTCCACAGCCAAGGAGGGTTAGATGCAATTACAGCTCCAAACGGTGTGTGTCCCCAACATGTTGCTAAATTTAGTGTTGCTAGCACACACTATTTTAGCTAGCTTTTAGCTGACCCAATGCTGATGCTCTTAGCCTATCATCCAAATATGATCTGTCCCTGTGAGCCTTGTTTTGATTGTGCCACCCCAACGATTTTTTATTTATCCAGCTTTACCAAATAACAGCCCACCACTCATGTGCCCCTTAGATCTCTGATAGATCTCTTCATATTATTGCCGACTCACCCTCTCCAATCACTTTCCTATCAGTTGCTACCCTCTCTTGACCAAGCTACCCTCCATACTCACCTACCTTCCCTCACCAAACAACCGGTAAGCTTCCCTCTCCCCCCCTTCTCTTGACCAAGCTACCTCACCTACCTGCCTGACCCAGCTACTCTCTTCCCTTTAGGCCAAAGAGATCAACCAGAATATCAAAAATCACCACATCATGCACAAATATGGTAGCCTAGTTGGTAAAGGCAGCACTTCTAGTATAGTGACTTAGCTTCTAGCTAGGGTTGCTGGTTAAAATCCTGTCCAAGTTAATCTTTTTTGGCTAAATGTCTGAAAAATGCATTGTTAATTTCAACAGTCTGGCTGCGCGACTGGGATGAGACAATAGGTGTTGGAGGGTCATCAAGGCAGGGCTTTCCATGGATTTGAACTTTTGTTTGTTTGTTTGTCATGGGAAGGAGTAGTTAGTTAGCTCATGCTAGTTGTGTATGTGCATGAATCTCATTTGCAATAGGAAGGATGCACCTTATAACTAACATCCGTTGTACCAGTTTTGCGGCAAGATTGCACGGGTATGGAGTGAGCTAATACATGGATGGCAGCAGGAGGAAGAGGAGGGAGAGATGGTTAAATACAAGTGGATGATAGAAAGAAGATTGCACAAGATTTAGACCAAATTGAGTAATCAGAGAGGTTTGTCGTAAGGTTTAGGTTTGTCACGAGTGCGTGGTGGGATTGTTGATGAGACCCCACGCGCGGCACGTTCGGCCTCTCGCTGTTGGCGCTCTTCCATGGCCTGTGCTTTCCGTTGGGCTTGGAGTTCACGGTCGAAGGCTTGGCCCTCGACATAGGAGCCATTGACTTTGAGAGCGTTCCTAAACTTTTCGTTTTCCTTCAACTTCATCGCGGCAATCTCATGTGCTATGGGAGAGAGTCGCAGCAATGGATGTGAGATGGATAGAAGCAGAGGAGATGTGAGAGAGTAAGCGACCTACATTCGTGTGGCTTGAGGGGACCGGGACCGCGAGCGACGTCTTCCTTGAGCAGTTTCTGGCGCAGCGCATCCACCTGAGCCTCGACCTCCTCCTCTTCGAGGCCCTGCTCCTCGAGGTCCAGCTGGAGCTCGACGCATTTATTTTCCACCCGCCGTTTGCGCTCGTGTTCCAGTATTCCCTGGTCTGGCTTGCGTTGGCTGCTCAGATGGTCGTCGTACCGCTCGTTTGCCTTCGCTCGGTAATCGTCTGGCGGCCTTGGCTGTGATAAATTTCGTTGGACATATCCCGACGTGCCTTTTATTTTCAGTTTTGCCAGACAGGTGGATTGCTGTTAGTTCTTAGGCCCGACTCGTGTGAAAGTTAGATTAGTTGACAGACCTGATCCTCTTGGGGTGGTTAATCCGATGTTGTTGTAGGACATCTTGGGAGGCAAGTCAGTTAGCGCGGCGTCTATTCAGTAGGATGTCGGTCTCATCTAACGGGCGTGTTTCGGGTACGGGGATGTCAGGGGTCCACCCGATCACTGCCACAAGCTTGCTGAGGAAACAAAGATTTTCAACAAAACAATTTCTGTGAGCGATTTCTCTCAAACTTGATTAGTGACAATATCAGACTGATCTTCTTCTTCTTCCTTGGGGGGGAAAAAGGCCAATCCAGAAAAGTTGGAACAGTCTCAGTCGAAGGCACGCCACCATGTCATAGCCAGCGCAAGATCGAAACTATACAACGGCTGAAAGAAGTCATGGGCGGTTCAGTGGACGACAACGCCATCGCCAACGCAATGATCATGAACCATGATGACTTCGAGCGATCGCTGAACTATCTCACTCGAGGGAACTTTGAATCTCACCAACAACCTCATCAACAGCAGCAGCAGCTACGACAGTCTATCACGATGCACACACCACCCCTATCAACCAGACACTCAATGGCCTCAACAATTACTTCTGGTCAGAACCCATCATCATATCCATCAAATCAATCTAAAACTGATCACTCATGTCTTATCTAGATTGGAATCAGCCGCCTTCACAGTAAGCCATTCAATCGGGAGAACAAATTTAATCAACCAAAAAAAAAAACTGACTTGCCACATTATCCGTAACCAATCAGAAATCCCACTCAGACCGACTACGCCATCTTGGACCACAAACGAAGCCCGTGAGCCATTAGTGCTGCCGAACTCACCGCCAAAAGGCTCATATCAACCGCTCACAGTCACCGGCCAAACGACACCACTGAGACTTTCGTCCTCCAATCAGGCCTTCCAACTCCTCCTCAACAAACTCAAGCCCTTTCCACCGCCACAACAATGACCACCGCCCACACCCACCCAGTCCTTTACACACAACAATAACAACAAGAACACAACTCCGCCGAGATCCAACTGATCGATGACAGTCCAGAAAAGCGCTACGAAGCCGAACTCAATGCGGCCATCGAGGCCAGTTTAGCTACCGACTCGGCCCTGAATAAACCCTCCCAAAACGTCCCCACCGCCGAACAAGCCTCCCTCAAAGAGCTCCCGCCGAGATGAACAGATGAGCAAGCCCTTGAAGAAAGTCTGGCTAGAGTGGATCGAGACTCTCGAAGCCGAGGCAAGTTCTCATCCTCCCCCCTAGTAAACGTCAACACGGCTGGAACGTAAGTCGCCACTTCCTCAATTCCATCCTGGACAAAGTAAATTTCTTATCCAACATTAAAAATCCGGTGGCGCATGTGCTACGTCCGAAATAATAAACAAAAAACAACACTAGCCCCACTGCTCTTCGAGTTCATATCCTCATCTGGTCTTCCTACCATGTCTACTATCAGCCATGTATGCGGCCGCCCATTTCGAGACCGAATTCTGAGCTTCCAACCCACCTCAAAGTCGTGAGCCAAGAGCTCATCGAGCACGATGTCGAAAGGCTATGGAATGGGAAAACGCTGGCGTTCTGGAGAGAATGGTCTGAGAAACCACAGGCGTCGGAAAGTGTGTATCACCTTGATCCAGAAAGATTCCAAAAGAAAGGCGATCATGATCCGGTGGAAATATTGATGTTATTGGATGTTCCCATGCAGTCATTCTGGCCGTGCAAAGATTGTTGCGACAATGACCCACACCAAACGGTCTCCGGACGTCCAAAGAACTCTCCCTCTGCTGGGATACGAGGAGGGCGAGATGATCAGCTGGTCTCTCAACGAGCCCAACAAAGGCTGTCATCGAACTTACGAGACCATTGCCGAGGCTTGGCGGGAGCTTTCGTGGACTCTTTCAAGGCCAATCACCCTGAACCTGAGCTAGACGAGAAACTATTGGAGGAATACGAACTCGAGCTGAGGTGAGCCTATTTTTTTATTTTTTATTTTTAATCTCATTCCTTTCACAATTCTAAGACAAAATAATGTCGTGCTGTTGTTCTAGTAATGATCCAAACACTCTTCTTAGATTGTTTCATTGAAGGGACATAAATTACCCTCCCGCTACCAGAGGAGGAGGGTGAGGAGAAAAATGGACATCGACGACAACTCGACGACAAGTTTGACGCTGAACGCGAGTGGGATGGAAGCAATCTAACGAAATCTATGCGTGTATCGATGCACAGGTATGGCTTCCGGAGATGAGCCAAGCCCACTTCCTGGACGGGAGCTCGCAAGTGATCGCCTTCGAGATCGACCGAAAGTTACCTTCCGGCCCTTCCTCCGCCAACGCCTTCGGTGAACCCAGATCCCCTTCAAACTCCACGACTGCTTCTGGGTCGACCGCTATCTCCTGCAAAAACGTCACAAGATTGCTGAACTCAGAGAAGAAATCTCTCGCATCGAAGGCGAGGCTGACGTCTCCCTTGCTAGACGCAATCAGTTGACAATGGCCGGGGTGATTGTTTTTTCCCTCCTTCTTTATCATTTCTTTACGCGCTCTCTCAGCCCTGGGAAGCAGCCGACAAGATCATCGACTCTGTTGTACTGCCGTTTGAAAAAAAAAAAGAGAAATATTTTCCGCTTCTCTCCCACGCACATCACCTTGTACTAATATGCAGTCATATGGAACCTGTTTATATACAAATTGCATGTTGTGTAGGATAAAGATCTTTTATCGACACTCAAGGCCACGATCGATTATCTCACGTTTGACACTCAATTCCCAACGCCGACGCTAAGCGAAAGAGAGGCAAAAAAGAAGGAGATGTTGCCCAAGTTTCAGCAATCGCTTGCACGACTGGAGGCCGAGCTTTCAAGTAAGCCTTGGGCAAATTTTTTGCACACGTTGAACTGGAGGAGTGAACGCCAATGTTTGGTGGGTTGTGGACAGGTCTTGACGAGCGGGCCAAGACGGCATTAGCGGAGGCCAAGGCCGTTTTCGATATCGACGAGATGAGACAGGTCGGGCCTCATGAGCTATGCGCGGTCGTGGTCTCTGACGGGTTTTCGGGACGAGAACACATGTGGACCTATATCAAATCAGACGACGGAAGGTGGTTTAAATCGCTTGACCAAACTGTCACCGAGGTCTGGACCTTTTCCATTTCCTGAACAAAAAAAAAATTGGGCGATCACAAGTGTTGAATGCATGCCTGTTGATTTATTCTTTTTTTAGGTGACACTCGATACCGTCCTCTCCGACCCCGCAGGCCTCCATATGAACAGCGGTCATATCTTCGCCATCTATGCCATGAAAACTACATCCGAACAGGAGCCAGCGGATTCCTCAAATATCGAGCTACCCAAGCTGCTAGACGTTAGCTTTTTTTTTTTTTCTCAAAAAGCTAGACAAAACCCTGTTGACATCCATTTTCTTTTCTACCACACGCGGACAAACACTTAGCAAGCGATCAAGAATGATAATGAGCTGTTTGGAGTTGAGCTTCTTGAGGCGAGTATCTTGCCTCAGGGGGCCTACGTTCCGCCGACTGAGGATGTGGAGATGACGGGCGACTCGCCCCGGTCGGACATGGCGGACGCTGGGGGACCCTTGGATCTCGACCTGGTCCCAGATGGTGAAAGTCCCTCCTACGGCCCGCCGCTCCGGCTCTCCGGAGGCGCACGCTCAGACTTCGCCGATCAGGATGACGACGACGATGAAGATGAAGATGACGATGGGAAAGAAGAGGATCTCGCGGAACTTGGGTTCCTCAAGAAAATCTCCAAGCCGTTGAACGTCAGAACAATGACCGGCAAGGTCGGCGGCCGGCCGGTGAGCATCATTTCTCTCTCTCTCTCTCTCTCTCATACCTCTTATTCTCATCTGCCTCTCCCTCCCTCGTACAGATCTGGCTCGATCCAGAGACACCATTAGACCCCTCTTCCAGCAATTGTTCTTGCTGCGGCCAGTCGATGAAGTTCTTAATGCAGGTCAGTTCTTTCTCTTTCCTCCTGCGCGAAGAGATTGCGTATGCCTAATCTAAGGTCAGTTAATTGATTGAGTGCTTGATATCATTTGGGCTCTTTGCTTGGACCTTCTTGATGGCTTAGTTAAATGCGCCGGATGATTCGGATCCCGAAGCTTACTTCCGGACGCTTTACGTCTTCATCTGTCCCCGGTTTTCATGTCTCAGACAATCACTTGGCTCCGGGACAACCTCGGCGTCGGTAGTCAAAGTATTCCGAACTCAGCTCCCCCAGTCCAGTCCTGCCGCGACTGTTGTTCCTCGTCGGCCGAATCATCAGGGCCGGGACTTGGGAAGCTTTCGTGAATGGGAAATCGTCTGTGATGAGGAACCGGCAGATTCTCTTGCTGGTAAATTCGGAAATCTTGCATGTCAGTCCCGCCTGTTTTTGTAACAATAAACCCCTCAACAAAATAACATACAGAAGAGATGCCATAGGAATAGTTGATGGTAGTGAAGAAAAGAAAAAAAACTGATCTTTTTTTGTGTGTATAGTGACCGATCTGCCGACTTTTGAGCTCGGTTCCCAGAAAAAGGGAGCCAGGGACCAGGACCAGGACGCTAAGGTCAAGGAGACCAAGGCATTAGTCGACGACGCCTTCTTGCTCTTCCAGGCCAGGATCGCTAGGGCACCTGATCAGATCCTTCGGTGAGTAGGCCACACCCTGATATCAAACACAAGACGCCTCCTTTTAGCTGAGCATCCAATGAGGAATGATGATTGAACAGATACCTTCGAGTCAAGACGCCAGAGATCGAGCCTCTATGGGCGAACGAGATGGGCACAGGAGAGCTGGAAAGCACCCTAGGGAAACAGAAAGTGTGTGGCCGATGTGGGTCGGAACGGAGGCAAGAGTTCCAGATCATCCCGACCCTGTTATCCAGTCTTGCCCCTCCTCCTCCGCGGAAGAGCGATCCCGTTGGACAGGAACCGCGCCGGAAGCGCTGGACGATGAGGACGGAATGGACTTTGGCACCATTGTCGTCTTCACCTGTCCCCGCTCTTGTAGCGCTGGCCCCGCCCCTCTCCTCTCCCTCAATCATCAGACCGAGGCTCCCCTCACTCTTCATCATGCTTGGGTCCAAGAAGCTGCCATCGTCCAACTTTTCTCTAACGATGGTGTCTTCTCTCGTGCGAATCCTTCCTCCTAAACCGCTCCCATGTATCCCCTTCCTCATTATATAACATCTGAATACGCATCGTCATCCTTTTTTTTTTTTTTTTGAGGGGGGGGGGGGGGGGGGGCTGAGAGGAGAGCCTCAGTTGGTTGACATCAGGGTGTACTGAGTGCTTTCTAGTTAATTATCTGGGATGAAGAAAAGAAACAAAAAAGCCTAGTTGATTTTCGTTGGAAGCAACGGATATTTAATATTTATTCCAAGGTACTAAGGTTTGAGATATATATGGTGTTTCAAGTTCATCTGGGCACAAACCCAAGTCCCGCTTGGCGCGGTGCCATGCACGCTTGGGTTTGTGCCCAGCGGGCTTGATCAACCCACTTGTCCAGGATGCAAATCTTGGCACTGGCCAAGTCTTGCTTGGCCAAACCCAAGCTGTTGGCCGATATGGTAGCTACCACTACCGCTACTACGATTGTAAGTTTTTCTTTTCTGTTCTGATACCGAACATACTGTAGCATTAAGGCAAACAAATACTTTAGTAGTAATTCAGTTTGATGCTGCCCCTCCCCAATGGAACTAGTATTGCCTGCCAAAACATTTTGGCAGGCATGGCACACTCACTTGGGCTTCGGCCACGTGAGACTTGTGCCCAACCACCCCAACTTGGCTATGTGCCACGTGAGGGTTGGGTTTGTGCCAAGCGTGCTTGGATATGTGCCAAGCTGGCTTTAGCATTGGCCAAGTGCGCTTGGCTGTTTTTGGGCTCAGCTTGGGTGTGTGCCCAAACGAGCTTGAAACACCATAAATATAAAAGTCAAATCGTCTAGCTGGAATCCAGTCTTGCTGAGCACACCTGAAAAACATTGAGAAATTAAATTGGCACAGACAGGGAAAGCACATATTAGAAAATTTATGAACTTATTAAAGGTTTAACTTTAATTGAACACGTTAGGGTTCAATAACTGTTGTTATTTTTTCAACACTTAAATTGTGATAAGCTGTCCTGACCTAAGGTGATGTCACCGAGTAAGGTCTTGGATGCAACCATTATCAGACTGACCATGCGAGGAGACTTCAATACTATATCATCAATCCATCAACCATTTCCACCTCAAACCGGACTTTTCAAATCGTAACAATAAAATCATGGCAGTCACAAACCCATTGACTATTCCCTGTTCCACTTGCCTTTCTTACACATTTTCAGCTGATCATTTCTCCTACATTGAGAGCTGTTCCCTCTCACATTTCCTAATCCAATGACCATACTCATTTGATATCCATTTTTGGCGTACAAATAATTACGCTCAAACGGTGTCGCGAACTTGGATGAATTGCCTCATCCGTACCTGAACGATCTCATGGGACATTACGGGCTCCTATCATAGCAACTCACTATTTACGAACATTGAATTATATTTGATTGATTGTTCCGCATCCGGGGTCATCTAAACCGTTCAGTACATTTATCTTAAAGGATGACTGTTTCTGACAATTGACTCGTTAGATTGTTTAACAAGCTGCTTTTTTCGGTCACATACATCTTTTTCTCCCCAATGAATTCTGCCCGAGGATTTGTTCATGACCTATTGTTTCTTTTTGCATTCTGATGCCGCCGACTTAATTTGACGCTTTGTATAAGCACCCAAGCCTCAAATCGTATATTTAAAGCGGCCAATATTGCTCTCTTTTCGACTATCAAACTTCAACGCACAAGCACTGTACAAGAGTTAGCATCACAAGACTTTTTCAAAGCCATGGGTTATGACTGTCGCTAAAGCAAAGAGCATGCAAAAAAGGACCAATCATCAGAGGAGAAGTGGCAATCATCAGTTGCGGTTCAGTCACGACCGTCCAGGTCAAAAATAATAGCCAAGGCATGATCAGCTGTTATCCAGCGCAAGAAAATTTATTCTTAGACTTGAAGTTACAAGCAGGTGAAGTTGTCTGGACACAGGGGGTTTTCTTTGGCGAAGTAAGCTCTTGTCTGGGAATTGAAGTGAACTTCGTAGAGCACATGGCCTGAAAATTTTGAGCATTGTGTTTACACATTGCATTTACAATGATCCAAAAATAAAATCTTAGCTGGTTACATTTTTTGTAATAAATAGGTGTAAGGGTAGATAAGTGCCCAGCTAAGTACTTCAGATTCGAAATGCACATCTTAAGCAATAAACAAAAAAATAGAGCAAAATAACCAGTAATATCTATGAATGGAGTTGTCTTCAAACCTAAGATTACTAAGCCCTGGCCCGGCGGCGCAGCCGCCGTTGAACGCTAGTTGTCTACATAGTCACTCGAAAAAGCACTACATAAAAAGCAGTCTCTGAGTTATTTCTTTTTTTCTCAAAAAATAAAAATAAAAAATGCAATTCCCTGCCTTGATCGCATTCCTTGGGTTACTTCTGATCCAGAGCCAGACCGCCCAAAGCACCTTCGTGTGCAACGATGAGGGTAGACTTCCGGACGCCAAGACGGGCTATTGCATGCGACCTTATCCGCGTCGCAACGATCGGTCCCTTGGTAAGTGCCGTGTCCCTCCCTTGTGAAGTATAAAGAAACGATGCTAATCTTTGCTTCTCTGCCTCTTTCCCAGCCGTCCTGGCCGTCCCGGTGGGCCATCAAAGGCCCACTTTACTTGCACCAATATCGGTGTCTACGGTCGGCCCACGAGTCCAGATGGTGCTGTAAAGGAGTCCTACCTCCCCGCCTGGAACAGGGCAAATACGTATGTCTTTTTCCTCTTTCAAAAAAGAAAAAAACTCGGTCTTTGACGAATCAATACACACATACAAGAGACGTGCACACTGATTCTTCTTATATCCTAATCTTGAATCCGTGTTAGTTTTATTTCACCGAACAAGACATAAAAGACCTTTGCTACACTTGGGATGGAAAATAAGACAACAAGGTTAAAAACTGAATGTTTTTTTATTGCCAGTGTTGCAATATGTAACTTGTATCTACTATAGACAGTGTATTGTATCAATAATTAACCTTTGCCTCATCACGTATATGATATGATGAGTTTCTTTTGTCTTTTGTAAAGCAAATCAATGTATTGTAATTCTCAAAAAGCTTGGACAAATTTTTTTTTTTTCTTCTCAATAAAGTTGAGTTTGATGTTTAATCGGTTTTGTCTTGTAAACCGTGAGATATTGCTCTCTCCTTTCTCGGCTTTTCTGCTAGACCTTGTCTGAGCAGGTCCCTGGAGAAACCACCTTGATATTTGGAACCAGGACCAAAAGTTGGCCTGGTGCCACTCGCCGGTGCTCCTGCCACCTACACCCTGCCACGGCGGCAGCGTAACGGCACCACTATGTCGCCGGACAGGGTGGCGTGACTTCAAACTCGTGAGACACTCGGGGCAGAAACATGGGTAAATAGGAAGTATGCAATTCTAAATGCATAAACCATGTTAGAAATAAAAATCAAAAAGTCCAAGCTTTTTGAGAAACACAATATGTAAATATTGTATTTTTAAAAAATCTTGCACATTTTTTTTTTGTTCCTTGTACTGTAGCTGGGCTCTCTCTACAGACTAGGGTGTCAACTCCCAGGCGGAAAACCCAAAAAACTCGATTCATTTTCTTTTTTCCTTCTTATGGCATGAATTATAAAGAAAATTTTGAAAAATTTTGAAAAAAAAAAAATTCAAATAAACTGAAATTTTATAAAAATCAAAATTATAAGAAATAAATTTTCAAAACATCTGGAAACCGGTGTTGGGACAGGGGTGGAATTATAAACCCCTGTGCCTCAGACATGAGATTCCTGCCATACATGCCTGTATGGTGGGATTGTGCCACATTATTGTTTTGAGCGGGGGGGGGGGGTCACCGGTGGGGGCAGTTGCCAGAGCCAGCCATTTCTGTATCCAGGCCATCCTCAGCCAGAAAATGATCTCAATCCATCTGCTCAACTCAACCACCGAGTGTGCCGCCCTCTTTCTTTGGGCAGAAGAGCAAAACAAACCGGTTGAACAAAGGTACATTTGAAGTACAGTATATTGTGGCGGTAAAAACTTTCAAAACAAAAATTTCAAAGACCCCACATCTCAAACCTCCTCTGGCTCAGGAGGTTTCAAAAATTCTGGGGCATTTTGAAAATAAAAAAAATTACAAAAACATTTTAAAAAAAACTTTGGGTTGATTTTCAATTTTTTTTTTTTTTCCAAAACAGCGTTTATAATTCATGCCTATAAGTTTCATACAGCCAGTATGAAAAAGCTTGTGTTTCAAACACCACTTTTTCATGGGAGATTTTTCATCTCAACCACACTGGCCGAGCTGTATGGGACCAGTGTACAGGCCCTGGGAGAGCCTGGATGACCAGGTTCTGGGGTCAGCCTGTCCCCATGTGCCAAACAGCTTGGGACGTAGTTTTGCACTGCAAGTCAATTGGTGCAGGTCCCAAGACCTGAATCTAAAGAATAAAAAATTTAGAAAAATCTACAGTTGAATACAGGCATTGTGGCTGAAATAAATAAAAAAGAGACAAAAAAAGCGGTATTGTAAACGCAAGCTTTTTGGTATTGGCTGTACATTCTTTATAAAGCCATACTCCATGTGAAACTCTTTGTATACAGTTGTGGTAGGCATTCCACTGTACCACATTTTGGGGGGTCCCAAATGCCAAAGGTCAAAAAATTTAAATTCATCAGGGGCTTCATGTGCCAGAAACCCGCTAGACGCCTGCTAGAGGTCCCCTAGATGTCCTGTGTTGTGGTAGTTGAGCTGTTTACATATACACATCCACAGTATCCTGAATCACCCATTCCATTCCTTCTAAATCAGTGATGGCAATCAGCAAAGCATCACAGGCCCAAAGGGGTTAGGGGTTAGTGGTTAGGGGTTAGTGGTTAGGGTTAGTGGTTAGGGGTTAGTGGTTAGGGGTTAGTGGTTAGGGGTTAGTGGTTAGGGGTTAGTGGTTAGGGGTTAGTGGTTAGGGGTTAGGGTTAGGGTTAAAGAGGCATATTCAAGAACAAGACAAGAAGAATTCCTCCACTCAATTATCAATCACCAGCAAGAAACCCAAATTGAAAAATATCATCAAGATAACAATCCCCAATCACTCATCATTCTATCCAACAATAAAGCAGAAGACTTGAAATCTGACAATGAAATAAGAATACTAGGAATTGAGACAATCAAAAATAGTAACAAAGAGAATGAAATATCAGCTTATCAAAAACTCGAGATTGAAGAAATCAATTCCGCCAATGATGTTCTTCAGTTTATCCCAGCTTCTCTAGATGACCACACCTCTGATGAAGAGGAATCTGACAATGAAGAGACTTCGAAAATCTCTTGACAGTTTTCAACATGTTGAATCACAAACCCAGCACACCACTTCTGACACACATTCTCAAGTCTGGAGCATTGGGATATCAGAAGCCAATCAATAATCCAACATCTCTATCCAACAAGCTTTCTAATGTCTTGCTTCAAGATACATTGTGGTGTGCTTCTCAATTATTTGAGAGAAGCCGGGCTAGTTCAAATTTTCACAAGCCAACACTTTGAGCCTCCATTTTTGCATCAAGAAGTAGAAATACAGGCCCCTGGATTGGAGCAGGGAATTTCCCCACCACATCCATGTAGTTTTTTTGGATATAGAACCTGTTGAATGGGTGGTAATTTCACACAGTGGATTTGAAATGGAGACAATCCTGAATATTACAGGCTATTCATATTTTTTTTGTAACATTCTCAGGTTTGAGCTCAGCTTTGATGGTGTGAGAATTTCAAAGCTTGAAATTACAACCTACCATCTTATATTGCTTGTTGAAACTACAATAAGATTTATTTCAATACTAATAACCTGAACAAATTTGTAGCCCAAAAAAAACAACATTATTTCATGAGAAAAACAAATTAGTCAGATCAAAGAAGAAAAATTGTCAGTGCATCCAATTCTTTTTGTAAATATCACAGAAAATCTTTTTTTGGCTTGGATGTAGCTTGATACCATCAAGAAATTCACTAGTTTGTGATTTCAAAGTTTTGACACAGCCTAAAAATTAGAAAATATTTTTCTAGTCCCAACCAGTGGTTTATTCCTCAAAATCAAGCATGAAGATGTAGTTCTGAGTTGGTTGTGATTGTGTTCCTCTTCTGATGAAGGTGGGTTCAGATGGTTTTCTGGTTGAGTTGAAGTTGATATGCACATAATTTCCCATTTGTTGGGAAATGTATCAGCATGTTTTCATGCTTTTTAATGTCAACATGGTGAAGACTTCCTGCAATGTTCTAGGACAAACATAAAGTATGGCACTTGACACCAAGTGCATGAATTGTCCCCTGGTGTATGGTGTTGGAAAATCTGATTAGTTGTAGTAGGTGGGGATGATTGAGTGAAATATATCAAGATATGAAGAGAAAATGAATTATTTCAAAGCCATGGAGTCATTAAAGTGGAATTTAAATATGGGGGAATCATATTCTGAAATATTTTGATCAAAAGTTGTGTGGTTGAAAAGATATGATGTTGAACAATCTGAATAGTTGTAGTAGGTGGGCATGGTTGAAGTGACATGTATCATGATATGAAGATCAAATCAGGAAGAAAATGAAAATTAGTCAGTAAATTAGACTCTCATATTGGGGAAATTATATTCTGAAATAATTTTGATGGAATGTTGTGTGGTTACAAAGATATTATGATGAAACATCTGAGTAGTCATCATAGGTGGATGTGGTTGAATTGACATGTAACAGGATCTGAAGAGTAAAAGATATAGGACCAGGAAAATGATTCAGAAAAGTAGACTATCAAGTTGGGGGAATTATATTCTGAAATCATTTTGATGAATTTTTGAGTGGTTGCAAAGATATGGGGTTTCAAAATCAGAATAGACATATCCTGTGGGATTGGCTGAAAATACATGTGAGATGATATGAGGAGCATATTCCATTTATCAAAGTCAAGGAGCTATTCAAGGGGAGTATCAAGCTGGGGAAATCAGATTCGGAAATAATTTTGATGAAATGTGGAGTGGTTGCAAAGATATGATTTTTTGAAGTGTGAATAGACATATTAGGTGGGTTAGGTGTAAAATACATGTAACAGGATATGATGAGCAAATGAGGCAGTAACATGCCAACAAGCTAGCCAAGTGGAGTTTCAAGATGGATGAATCAGATTCTGAAATAATTTTGATGAATTGAGTTTGGCAAACAGGGTAGGGTTTATTTTCTTGTTGGATTTCTTCATCCGCATCCTCATCCTCATCCTCTTCTCCTTCTTGTTCTTCATCTTTTTCTTTGTCAGAGTTGTTGGAGCTGCTGTAGGTGTCACTGAGTTGTTGATTGATTTGTTGGATTTTTTGATGGTATTTGCTAGTGAGTTGCATGATGGTTGGGTTAATTGCAGGGATGGGTTGGGCAGAGGAGGCTTGGGTGGTGTTGGGGTTCATTTTTGGTGATTTTTTGATGGGTTTTGGGGTGTTGGATGGGGTTTGGGGTTTTCTGGTGGTTGGTGGT
>SMGU01002580.1:0-31839 GCA_004348175.1 Puccinia novopanici | reverse complement strand
GACTGACTGACTGATGGGAAGAGGAAGGGGAGCTGCGCAGACCATGATGATCAGCCGGAGTGAGGCCACTTAACCCCGATCGGAGTTGCGCTAAAAGTCTCGCGTAGCAAATGCTGGCCCTTCGCGACCGTAGCACTCAGTCAATCGACGGGAATCATCATCCTTCAACTTGCCATCACTGCTTGCTTAAAAAACAAATCCTTGTATGTAAAAAGGGTAGATGCAGTTGGCCTGGTGACAAATTCCCCTCAAATCAGCATCTAGCCCTGCCCAGGCCGAGCACCATTTACACATAGAAAAACACACATCGGCAACCCACTTGGTCAGGGTAGATTGTCCAATGGTATTTTTTATTTTTGCACAACTTTGCGCTCACTGAAAAACTCATGTACTACAACACCCCGGGAGCATCTGTTGACAAGTCATCCTGGCAACCTGACTTCAGATGTTGGTTGGCGTCGAGAGACGGCAGAAAATCGCCGGGTTGACGGTGCAGTCAAGTACCAGTCGTTTGGTGGGGTGTGTCAAAGGCAGCCAGAGAATGGCCGGCCGGGTCCTTGACGGCTGCTGGCCAGCTATACCCAGCAGATAAGGGAACGTCAGAGACCAGCGAACCTCTGCCGTCAAACATTGACGGCGGCGGGTCATCCGAAGACCCCGGCAAGTCTTATTAGAAGGCGGTGTTGGAAAAGGTATGGAAAAATGGTAAAACTGTCATAATAGTACCCTTCAAATTGACCATGTTTGTTGAAAGGGCACTCATGCCATCATCCTTTTCAGGTATGAAAAAAAAGGTCCAATTGGCAGAAAAGTATCAAAACCTAAAAAAATCTGGGGTTTTTCATAGTTTTGGGTCAAGCTATTTCTGCCTCAGCCTAGTCTTGAAAAAGGTATTGATGGGTCTGAAAGCAGGTATGAATTTTGGCCAAAATTCAGTTTTTTCAATGCCAGGCCTTCTGAGCTTTGTGGGGTCCCAACATCTGGTGAGGAGCAGTTCAAGTTGTGCAGGTGTTGAAAAAACCACAATGAGGCTTAGGGTTCCAATCTGGCCTCCCGGATCAAGAAATGGGTCATCTGAAGCCCAAACCCGTGGATTTGATGATCCGGTCTGGGTATTTGCGGGTCATGGAGTTTTTTCTTTGTGGCATGCCCTACGTGTTTCTTCCTGGCTTTGGCTTTCCCTCCACCATCAGGCCACTCCAATGGCAGCAACCAGCAGCAGTCAGAATGAAACCCACTCTACCTTGTCCTCTAGCAATGAATCCATCATTGAAACTGGTGCATCAACTCCTACCAACTCACTAACCAAAAGAAGCTGGGTCTGGCAATATTTCAAGACTCAGAAAATTGATGGAACAACATACAATATCTGTCAGGCCAACAAGATTCCCATAGGCAATACCATTTGTAACCAGAAGCTTGTTGTCAATAAACGTGGCTCAACCAAGAGTATGAGCAATCATCTTGACCAGCAACATCACATACATCAAAAAGACTTAGTCTCCTCCAATATGGGGGCCCTTCCAATGTTCTTGAAAGCAAAAAGCGCCAATGCAAAGAAAATCATAAATCAGAAGCTCACTTGTGATACTCTCACCGCTGCAGTTGCTTGCTTTTTTGTCTGTAGCCACATTTCCTACTTGACAATCGAGCATGAAGACTTTGTCAATCTCCTTTGACTATGCAACCCTCAGACTCAATCTCTACTTCCCAAGGCAGATACTCTTGGCTCTTTCATTTGAAAAACTTTTATTGGCGGAAGATTGGTCCTGAAATCTCAGTTTCAACAAATCAACTCAAAAATTAGCTTGACTTGTGATGTGTGGACTTCGCCTGGAAATGAAAGCGTTCTTGGTATCACAGCACAATGGATTGATCAATTTAAGCTCCAATCCACTGTCTTAGCTGCAAAACTAGTTGACGGAAATCATTCTGGAAAGAATCTAGCCTCACATCTAGTCAAAGTACTCCAATACTACGGAATTTGTGACAAAATCTTTTGCATAACTGCAGACAATGCTTCAAACAACACTACCATGGCGGCTGAACTCCATACACTAATTGTGTTTAATAATGATCAATGCATGCTGGGTTGCATGCCCCATGTCATCAATCTAGCTGCAAAGGCTGCAATCCAAGCCTTTTCCAATCTGCTGACCCCATCTCAACCACCTTCAATCTCAAACATCCTAAACCCTCCACCTCCTCAAGTCAATGTCTCAGAACCAATCACTTGCATTAGTCAGTTCACCTCCTTCTTGAAACAATCACCCCAAAAGTCAGCCTCCTTTTTAGAAATGTCAAAGTGCATTGTTGGTGAGCCACTATCTATGGTAGCAGATTTTGCTACACGCTGGAACTCCACATTCATGATGCTGGAAAGAGCAATCCGCTTGAAAGATGTCATTAAGTTCTTTTGTGAAAAGAACTTTCTCACCAAAAATTATGGTCTCTCTGAACTAGAATGGAAGAAGGTCAAACAGCTTTGCAACTTCTTGAAACCACTCAACACAGCTACAAACACATTATCAAGTGAGCATTCTGTATCCATGGTGCTAGCAGCACCAGCATACATTTGGCTCATGGAGCAACTTGAACAGGTATGTCACTCCCTTCTGTCTTATGTGCTTTGGTTAGTAAACTGACTTGTTGAATACTATACTTGGCAGGCTCACACATCCTATGACACCCAAGAAATGATACCTGCTTTGTTGGCAATGTACACAAAACTTAGGCAGTACTTTGATATGGAAATCAAGAAGCCGGTATACCTCTGTGCCACTCTGCTTGATCCTTGCATAAAAGCTAGCCAGCTCACTCCAGAAGTATTGGAGCTTATTGGCCTGACCTATGAAGAGGTCATCAATGTTTTCAAGTCACAAGCCAAACACTTTACCCAGGCTCAATACACCAGTGACAACATCCAAAAACTACACAATCAGGCCAAAGCACAGCCCAAAAATCCACTGACAGCCTTGTTTTTTTGGAAAAAGAAGATGAAGATCACCTTGCTCAATGAAGAAATCTCTTCATACCTCAAATCCAATTGTGAAGAAGAGGCTTGTGATATTCTGCCTTTCTGGAAAGGCCACTCTGACCAATACCCTACAGTGGCGCAACCCATTGCACTGTCACGGATTTCTGAGTGTCCGGAATGTTGGGTCTGGAGAATTTTGAAAAATTTTCGGGGTTTTAGGGGGATGACTGGGAAGGCTGAGTGAAATTACCGTACATGGCAGGATTTTCTGTGCAAAGATGGCCGCCAGCAAAGCCAAACTTGCTCAACAAAGACGGCAGCGCACTGAATCAAAAGATAAATTACTTGAAGAAGCAAAACGTTTTCAAAAAAAAGAAAACTCAAGGCCAACTTCGATCAGCTCCAACAGTCAAGACTTACCTATTGTCATCGATGATGACTTCAAAGATGAGGAAATTTCTGCTTATCAGGAAGAGGAGATTCAGGCCATCGACCAAGCAAACGAAATGTTCCAGTATATTCAAGCTGGAATAGACGACAAAACATCTGATGATGAGGCACTTGACAGTGAAGACCAACACATTCAATCCTTCTGGCCTGTTTTCAATGAGAAATCTTTTCCAGTTACGAGTCTCCCTGCTTCTCGTCAGTTAAAATCTGGACAACGTGGCTATCAGAAACCAATCTCAAATACAACCTCGACATCCAAGAAGCTTGTTCCTGGACAGGTTCCAAGACAGACTAGACACGACCAAAAGAAATGTCGGGAGAACGCACTTGGTAAAAACAACAACATCATGGATAAATTCTTGATAAAAACAACAATCCAAAACGACGACATGAAGTTAAATCAAAATCTCAGCTCTTCTCATGAATCTTCCGGAAACCAAAACAAGTTGGTTGAGTCTCGCCTGGGCACCTACTATGAAAGTTATCAATCAGCACCGAACACAAGTGATGCCAAGACAAGACGCAGAGAAAGGGCACAAGAACAATGGGAAGTCCTCAATTCCGCTCTGAACCATGTTGATGTAGTATGTAAGGAAAAGAAAAAGTCCAATCCATCATACCAGTATCCTCATGCCCTCATGTCTGACCTTCGCGAATTCAACCATCTCCGCCGTGAAAACATCATCCAAGAGGTACCTTCACCCAGCTTTACAGCTGCACTCACTACTTCAAAGTCCTCTTTCCGTCGACATCAAGCTTCAAACAGCCAAATGCCGCAGCCCAGCAGTGGTATCTATCTTGCAAGAGCACTCTCTGCACAAGCTCGACATGTAGTTGCTCACAAAGAACTTCTGAAAATTTTGCGAGGAAACTCTCAAAATCACCAATCAATGCTAGACAACATTCTCATCCGCAAAGCATGAATTGGGCTACTTCCCCAACCCCAGGAACTGTGAGTCACGGAGTCAATTTAGATGGCTGCATCTCACTAATCTTAATTCCAATCATTTTTTAGATTACCCCACTATCTTTTCAACAATATGTCAACAGAACCCTCCTTCAACAGTTTAACATGGAAAAAACAATCAGCTGCAACACCGCCACGCACTGGATGCTGAAGCTTGGGTTCAGCCCCTCAGAATACAAGAAATCACTCTACTTCAATGGGCACGAGCGGCCGGATGTAGTGGAATCAAGGAAGAAATACATTGAAAAATACAACAGTTCTCAAGACCTTATGGTGGGGAAAATCTTGAGGTTCAAGGCTCAGTTGATCCCAAAATCTTGGGAAATAATCGAGAAACGGTTTTCATCTTCCATGATGAATCAACCATCCATTCAAAGGAGAGGCCCCGACAAGCCTGGCTGCTACCAGGAACATCCAAACTCCATTCAAAAAACAGTGGTCAGCTGATACACATATCCGACTTCATTCTGGAGACAACTGGTTGTCTCAAACTATCCACAAGTCAATTACAAGAATACCAGTCCTGTGAAGGGAAACAACTAGAATCACCTGATGCTGCAACCATAATTTACCCTGGTTCTAACAAGGATAAATGGTGGGAAATGGAGCAGCTTTGTCACCAAGTTTCAAGCAAAGCAATACTGATTTTTGAGATGCTACATCCAGACTGCCAGGCAGTGTTTATTTTTGATTGCTCTTCTGCTCACGGTGCGTTTGCCAATTCAGCCTTGCAAGTCCAAAACATGAACCTCAAGCCAGGCGGAAAACAAGGAAGACTACGAGACTCGATCATACCATGCAACGACCCATTCATACCCCCTCACCTCCAAGGACAATTGCAGACCTTCTGTTTTGAGGACTCACATCCAGATCCAAACTTGGCCGGAAAACCAAAAGGAGTCTAGGTCATATTGGAAGAATGAGGACTCTGGGAGCATTACACTTCCAAAGCAAGAGATGAAGGGAAGCCACCACTGAGATTCCGATGCACAACCTGTACCAAATCCAACCTTGCCAAGGATGCTCTGGAACGATCCACCAAACTCATTCAACAGGCCGACGAAAATGGGTATTTCTTGACCCCCAATCAATGCATCAATCCTGCAATCAGTTCAGCTCATCCTGAAACCAACCTAGACAAGTCAACTCCAACCCTCACAAGCAACCTGTGGTGCTGTTGGTCTATGATAATGTCCTTGCAATCTGACTTTGTCAGCGAGCGACCTCTCTTGCAAGCAATCATTGGAGATGCAGGGCATACCTGCCTTTTTTTACCAAAGTTCCACTGCGAGTTGAATCCTATCGAGCTCTTTTGGTCTTACATTAAGCAAGGTGGGCCTCTTTTGATTGGTTCACCTTTTCTGTGTACGCATTCACTGACAAGGCATGTTCTCAGGTTATCGACAGCAATCACATGAATGCAAAACATTTGCCCAGTCAAAACTTCTCTTTGAAGAGATCAGACAGTCCTGTCCACTCAAAACCATTCGCAAGTATTTTTGCCGGATTGACCGGCAGCTCTTGATTTACAAGCAAGGATACAACGGTCCTCAATCAAGCATCTTGATGAAAAAATACACATCACACCGTTGTATCCCTTGCCAGCCTGCAATGAGGATTGATATCCTGACCTTGTAGATACAATTATTGCGCCTGATCTTTTCTTTCCTTTTCATTCTAAGTCGGCTGACACAGTTATACCCTCAAAAAAAAAAAAAAAACTATGGGTTTGTAGTGAAAATATAGACTTAATACACTCCTTTAAACAATAACTATGTACTTCGATCATAGTTATGTCCATAAACTATGGCTTAGAAGGACCTGTCCGAATGATGGGGAAAAAAAAAACGGCTGGATGAAAACCTTAGCCAACTTAGTTCTGGACACCTCAAAAATGTGGTTTTCATCTCTTACAGACCCCCCATCCAACCCCCCATTGGGCCCGCGCTTCAACCCAAACTTTTGTGGGCGGGCTGTGACAGCGGAATGGGTTGCACCACTGTACCTTGGCCAAGATGGTGCCGAGCTACTTGGCAGTCCCAGCATCCAGCGCACCATGCGAGCGAGTTTTCTTGATTGGCCAACATGTGCAACACTACTCCAGGAACCGATTGAACCTCGATAATCTTGAGGCAATCATTTGCCTCAACTTAAGAGTTGGATTGAAAATTCAATCATCGAAAACTTCAGCAGCTGAGCTGACTGTGACTACATGCTTGTACACAGTTCTTACTTGTTGCAACATATCTCATTCTTGCTTTATTTCCCACCCTATAAATTTTGCTCATTCATTTCCATTCTTCATCAAAACTTTGCAGTAATGCACACAATGTGCACACACTCAATACTGGTTCAACCAGCTTCCGTTGCCTAAGTGAAATACACCATCATTTGATGCCAGTTTTAGCCTCGCTCAAGGCTCCTTGAGGTGAAATACCCGATTGGATCCTGGATCAGGCTGGCCATCATCCAAAGCCCAAACCAACCCGGGATTCAATTGGGTACCTCTGGATCTGTGGGGTCTGGATTGGAACCCTAAATTGAGGCTCATCTTACATAGTGTTAACAAGCTACCATGGTCATATGATAATTAAATTAATGATGAATTGAAACTCTGGAACCAACCAGGAATGATCAGATCATCCCTAGCTCATTAGCAGCCACCTCAAATTGTTTACCTGAGCACATGGGCCAAATTTACAGTGGGGCTTGGATGGCAATTGATGACCATAATGAATATGGCTCATCATTGTTGTCTGGTGTTTTAGGACAATCTCACTGTTCCTCTCATCTCTATAGCCTAACTGATTCCTCCCTTCTGATACACAGTTCTGCTTGTTCTCACACTTTCCTTGTTAAATGTCATTTCTTATTTCTCAAAATAATTAATTTGTCTTGATGATGGATTGGCAGATGAGTGACATAGTACTTATTGTGGATTTTTTCATGCCAATGGATAAAAAAATCATGTGAATCAGCAGACCCTCCAAACTCAATTGGGAAATGAGCAGTGGTCTCTGGTACCAGCAGACTTACCCATCCACCAACACTTACTCCCACTCCATCTGTGGGTGTCAGCTTGCTACTATTTAGAGACAAGCTTACATAGAGCAAAATATATCAAAAATAGTAATAATATAAATATATCATGGAAACTAGAGAATATTATAATAAAATAAGTGAAACAATGGATTCCCCATCTAATATAACCTAGGGTCATCCTTGGAAGGCATCCCTATAAATTCAGCCCTTCATACCTTTTTACAAGGCAACCTTAGGGACTTAGAAAAAATATCTGATGACTCATAAAATGTCTAATACATTACACAAACCTGTTACATACCTCCTAGACGAGAATATAAATTTAATAAACAAACTCAGAAACATAATAATATAAATATATACATGATACAAAATTCATATGAAATATGTAGTTAAAATAGTAACATACTATGGGAAAAAATCCCATCCTGTAGAGATTAAAATATTTTAAATCTGTTGAATTTCTGAGATGGCAGTCGGTGAGACAGTGAGCAAGGGCACGAGAAAAGAGAAGTGATTGGGGGACTGTGAGGATGGATGGCTCACAGGATGCAGCTCAGAGGATGAGATGGCAAAGGAATGAGGGAGAACCAATGAGGTAGATTTCTTGGTCTAGGCTATGCTTAAATAGACTAGATACAAGAGGATAAAAATGTGGTTTGAGAAAGAGAATGAATAATCAATATGAATGAGCTAAAAATGGGTGGCCGGATGATAGAGAATAAAACACATGATTTTAAGACTCTAAAACAGGAGAACCCACACTGGGTCAGGTCGTTAAGCTGAGACAGGATTAGCTCAAAGACAATAGAAGAGCTGAAAACAAGAAGACAAGATTAGAATAAAAAAGTCATTACACAACTAGGGATTATGGTCAATTAGACTTTCATAATTTGATGTGTAACATACATGATTTACTACTTTCAGGCTATATTGATGATCAGATTGGATGTCTTAAGAAAAGAAAAGAAAAAGGAGAATGAGGTAAGAGTTGAAAAATTCAACAAAATTAACAATTCAAAATTAATCTGCTTTAAGCGCCAGAAAAGATGAAATATTCCCATACATTTGAAATAAATAAACAAGTGGGAATAATCCCACAGTACAACAAAAATGACTCAAAATAACTCATATTGAAATGACCATATGTCAAAAAGGATGGGTCAGGGACCACCCTAGAAGCTACCAGAGGATCAACAGCCTTCTGATTTCGTCCTCAAGGCCCCTGAACTAGCTTAAAAGAGCAACCATTCCTCCCCAGGAATCCTTCCCCCAGCTTTGTTAACATTAAGAGTCCTACTCAGTGCTTTCCACTAATCCAATATTAGTGTCCAGTCTTTTAGGAGTTACCAGTACACTCAGCAACCTTCCATTTTGTCTCCAAGCCACCAAAACACCCTTCAAACCCATCCAGTGGCCCTT
The DNA here is from genome assembly GCA_004348175.1 of Puccinia novopanici. NCBI lineage: Eukaryota > Fungi > Basidiomycota > Pucciniomycetes > Pucciniales > Pucciniaceae > Puccinia > Puccinia novopanici. The sequence goes on along the minus strand of SMGU01002580.1, from coordinate 22,981 downwards.
TCCTGGAATCCCTTCTGCAGGAATATTAGTGTAAGTCCCTTTTCCTGCTAAAGATTCCACCACACATATCACTGGGAACCTTAAAAACCCCTGATATTCAGGCCCCAGTTCGTCTAGAAACCCTGTTTATCAGGATTTAGACTTTGAGGGCACCATAAAAACCCCTGCTTAGCAGGCCCCTCCTCATTTTCCCTTTTTGTGGCACTTTTTGTGCTATTCTCTTTCTATTTTCTAGCCCCTTATCCTTTGGGCTATCAACCTAAAGACTCCATAAATAACCTTTCCAAACCTTATCTATCCATCCCTGCCGCTTTTGCAGCCCTTGTAGCTAGAGGAAGCTAGTTCCTGGCATCAAGGAGGCTGACAGTGGGAGTCAATCCCACCTCCTGGGCAATCCCAACGTGAGACCACATTTCACATAAGGCACAAGATCAACCCATTGTGTAAGCCCATACTTAATGTTGCACACTATACAAACATTGTCCCCAAAATCAATGGATATTTGTCAATGCTCTGTTTTTACTGTTGATCACGTAGTTGAAAAAAAATGGTCAGCAAGAACCTGGGCGTTACTTGGCTTCCCAAAAAATTACCAAACACCAACTCAATGACTTTGAACAAGCACAAATTAATATATCTATTCAAAATGACTCCTCCGATTTGTCAAGCTTACCCCCATCCAAGACAGAAAGCTCCCTTTCCTCCATCATTAATGATTAGAATACTCTTGCCCATAAGCCTCCCTTTTTCTTGATTCTCAATTATTTGATTTGGTTTGCTGATCCATGTCTACATTTTAGTCTATATCACTGCAAGAAAAACTCAATCAACTGCCTGCAGTTGACATGCAAGTTGCCTTTGTGCAGTCAAACTACTATGTGTCTACAGTGTCAGCCTCTATGCTACTAACCAAGTGATTATGAGCACTGGTTGTGCTATGAGTGATTGATGGAGTGGTGATTTGGTACGTGTAAGGTTTAATTCCTATAAATGGTAATTATTAAATATAATTAGCTTCAAGTATTTAAATCTTGCAAAGCTTCTTCTCAACCTTTTCAGGGAGGGAAATTCCGTAAGTATATGTGGATTCTTCCTGCTGAGACAGTCAGGGAATATTCTAGAGCTTGTAAGTGGCTGGCACTTACGTGGTTGGGCCTTTATAGGTGTTGGAGAGCAACTAACAACTGGTGGTAGTGGTTCAGATGCGCTTCAAGACTTATATAAGTCACTACAGGCGGATTCAGGGCAGACAGTAATTGGTGATGTTGATAGTGGAGGGTTGATCCAGTAGCAAGAACACTAATTAAGTCTGTTGGGATAATTTTTAAAACTGTCTGGAGGAGAGTTATAATAATATCTGGTTGCTGAATGCGCTTTCTGGGTGACTGGTAGGCTTGGGGGAAATTGCCAGAGGAAGCTGGTGCTTAAATATTCTAACAAGACACTCAGAAGCGCCCAAGAGCTTCATTAAGGGACCTTTGAGGCGCACTGGAATCAAGATCAGCAAATGTTAATCCCTTGGATTATTCAAAGGTTAATATTAACAGATCAATGATGTTATTTTACTTTAAATTAAAGTACACATCATTGATGTTGTTAAAGTTAACAAAACAATTGTTATCTCCTTCCAGACAGCGCTCAAAATTAATGATGGTAATTAACTTTTAATTAATACACATCTTTTGATGTGAATAAAGTTGATAACAACTTATTATCTCCTTCCTGTTGGCGCTTAAATTAATGATGTTAATTAACTTCCAATTAATACACATCATTTGATGGGAATAAGATTGATAATAAATTATTATCTCCTTCCTGGTGACGCCTCATCATTGGATACAGATCAAATGATGGGCTTATGGTTTAAATAATTAATTATTATTAATTATAATATTTATAAGCATAGTTGAGGCGCATATTTTGTAAGTTAAGTTATTTTATGTTATATTTTACGGATAGAATAATAAATAAAATAATGTAAAATAAAATATAAAATAATATGACCAAATGTGCGTAGACAGAACAAAACCTGGCAAAACTAAACAGAATCTTTTGAAGTCATACAAAACTAGGCAAAACCTATTATAATAATTTATAATCAAGGTGTTAAAGTTATTAGAGTTCCAGTACTGTCTTAGTCATGTAATTTACTTATTGAGTTACGTGTATTATATTTACTTGTACTGTGTTTATTCTTATAAGGTACAGTACAAGTAATATAACATTAACATTAATATTAATAATTTAACAACTTATTACATAATTTAACAACATTAATTATGTAATATTATCTTGTAATTACTTGGTAAATATCAGGTATGTTGATATGGTATGTCAGGTATGCTGATATTACCTCTGTAGTTGACATACAGTGATGTCCTTGCAACCAAGAAGATTGTAGGCTTTGCTTAAAATTCAGCCACTAAAACTTGCTCATTCTGTCATGCTGAGAAATCCAAAATCTCCAATTTACAACTATAAAAAAGACAAGAGAAAGCCAAAACAATGTCTTCCGCAACCGACTCAAAAAAATCAACATCGGAAACTGCACAAGATGATATTCTGAAAGCCACTGGGGTCCGATGGTCTGAGCTGAATCGCCTCCCATATTGGGACCCGAGTTGCCATGTGGTGCTAGGAGTGATGCACAACTGGCTTGAAGGAATATTACAGGGCCACTTTCACTATCAATGGAAGTTTGGCTGGGTCCCACCAAAGGAAGCCAAGAAAAAATGTCTGAGTGGCCCAAGAGCATCTGGCTCCAATAAGTGAGCACAAATCACAATTGAATCAGCCATGGAAATTGACAATGATATTGACAAGGAATATGATTCCAACGACTCAGACAACAATGATGAAGATATCTTGCTCAACGGCGGTTTTGGTGGCAGTTTCTTTTCCAAAGATGATATTGATCGATTTCGAACACTCATGAAACAGGTAACTTTTCCACCTGGAGTTCTGAACTTTCCAGCAAATCTGGGCAAGGCAAAACATGGCAAGTTGAGTGCTTATCAGTGGCACGCTCTTTTTGTCTTCATTGTCCCCTTAGTGCTGTGTGAAATGTATGTGGATGAAGTGAGCCATGTGAATGTCAGCTCCAATTGGTACAAATTTCTGGTGAATACAGGTCACCTCTTGGCATGTACGAATGTGGTATTTTCTCGAAAATTCAAACAAGCGTACATCAAACATTTTGACTTGCATTACAAGAAATACTCAGACTCTGTTGGTGGGCTCTTTGAAGGCGTCAAAATTCAGCCCAATCATCACTTCTTACTGCATATTCCTCAGAAGATGGCTGCTTGGGGCCCTTTGTCTGGTGTGACCGAGTTTCCTGGCAATTGTCTCATACGATTTTTGCAAAAAATAAATACCAACAACAAGATCGGTAAGTCTAATGTTAATTGTTGGCTGAACGTAGCTGACCCAATCCTCCTGTAGATGAAATGCACCAAAGCATGATAACCCGTGGGTGCCGGTTACAACACATGTTGGCCAATCCAGATTATTCAAGATTGGCGCAAGCGTCAAGCAAGATGAGCAGAGCTCCAGAACAAGCCGGCAAAATAAGATGCTTAAGCTAGTGAGCTCCAGGTATATGCTGCTCTTCAACCTGGTGGCCAGTAAGGATAGGTCGGTGGTCCATTGTCAGACTTTTTCAGTTCCCAGGGGCCATTGGATGCTCTCTGGAGAGGTGAAACCCCTGCAATCAATAAACTGCGGTGGCTTGGTTGTTGGGTTGATGCCCCAAACTGGGTTGTGTCAATGTTAGGGGGTAAAATGAGGTATGGAATTGTGCAACAATGCTACAGTTACAAGCACAACAGGGGTGAGGTGAGGGAGTTTATGCTGGTGTCTCTGATTACGAACTGTTACCCAAAGGTAACAACTGCAATCCTGACTCAACTGTTTCTTTATTTACTATTTTTATTTGGAATGGTGGTTGGTAGGGTGGAAGATGAAGAGGAAGTGATGGAACCATCACAAGCTGTGTTGTTGGCTGCATACCGGCTGCTAGACAAGAATACTTTCTCCATCCCTGAAAATGGGATAGCTCTGATTCCTTGTGGATATGATGCACATCTCAACATTACAGGTCATGAATGACTGATTTTTTGTGTCTTAGACTTCAACTATCTTATTTATTTTTTTAAGAAATGTTTATTTCATTTTTTGGTTTATCAGAAATTATGAGGGGAAACCTCACGTTATTGGTTCCTGGAAACATTGCCAAGGAAACACCTGCCCCACTCTGCGGATTTGAGGGGAGCCTTGCCACTGTGGAATATCCACCAATTAACCCAGGCCACCCCTGCGGTGTATCAGCCAGGTTAAGGAGTGAATCATTTCATAAGTTTTTTTTTTTTTTTCCCTGCACTCATTTAGTTTGACATGCCAAACAACTGACCGCTTTTAAGTGAAAAGAGACCATAGACATAAGAAAAACAAATGAAAAAAATTCATAGAGCTCCCTCAAGCTACTACATACAGGCACCAACAAAAGCCATTTACCAATCCTCTTCCCCCTCTGGAATCCCATGCATTGTATAATCACCATCCTCTGATTCATCATATTGATCTTCATCATTTTTGTCATCATTTTTTTCTCCATCATCATCGCCCTCTTCTCCACTACTGCTCACCACAAATCTTTCATCCTCTTCCTCATCCTAAAGGTCCGCTTCATAAAATTCATCGGAATCGGAACCCTTGCTTGGCTGAGTCAAGTCTATGCCCTCTCCTTTGCTGTTGGATTGATCAGGCTGGTTGCTCCCATCTGCTTTGTCATCGGATGACTCTGCTTCTCCAAAAGTCCATACGGCTTGGCCACAACTTCCCAGTATTTTTTGGTGAAAGTTTAGTCAGTGAGTTTTTCATCCAGGTGGGTTGCGGTTTTAGGAAGTAAGGAATTTTTTGCATTGGGGAGCAAACCAATCCGGGTTCTATCTGGAATCGAGTGCTGCTGAGAGTGGAATAGACCATGGAACCACTTCGGGCTGTAGAAGTCAATTGGTAAACCTTTTGGGGCAAGCTTGAATGACAATGCCTCTGCTTTCTTGGGTAATTGGAAAACCCTACTACAGCTAGTTTTGGCCAAGGGGTCTTGTGTAGCTGTGTTCTTCATCACGAGATTGAATTGGCAAAAGAATTTATTAGCGTTGTTTGAGTGATAACACAAGGTCTTGATCTTGTAGTAGCCTTTTGCTTCGACTAGCTTGTCATTGCTGTGGGCGGTGAATGGTTCCAACATGTCTCAATAACATTTGGGGAACTTATTGAGAATAGCAAAGTCCTGGTGTTCATCACGCAGCTGAATTTTAGATCCAAAATCAGTTATTCAATCATGAAACGGAATTGAATAAATTGTATGTACCCTCTCGCAATTCTTATTGAATTTTTTGTTGGCTGCTTCTTCAGCAACCTTTCCTTGTTGTTTCATTTTTTTCTTATATTTTTTGAGTTGAAGATAGTGTACAAAGTGGTTGTAAGCTGGAATGAGCAGCAACATGTCTTGAGCCATTTTGGGATTGACTCTGAGGTAAGCATACGCTGGAGTTGCAGCGAGCTTGGTGAACGTGGTTAGAGCAGCAATCCTATGCACTGTGTTGTACAACAAACCCAAGTCTTCCTCAAAGTTGGGGCACCCGACCAATAAACCCAATCAAGCCATGAGTCCTTGAGTGTAGCGAATGAAGTTGATGCTGAGGTGAATGATTGATTTGCCATATTTGATGCGGCCACTCTGAGCGTTTTTCAAGCATTCAACTTGACTTTGGTGGATTGGACTGTTTGCCAAGCCAGAATTGACCGCCTCTTTGATTTATTCAGTTTGTCTGAAGCGCCAGTAGAATTCTTCTAGCGTGCTTAACTCAGGGGCCCTATGTACCAAATCCTGCTTCAAGAGGCCCCAGAGAATTTTGATGTGCACAAAAAAAGCTGTCTACAGCGGGAAAAAAGGACCAAAAGTCAGTAAGCTGGTGACAAAGTTTGAGGTAGGAAGAAGAAGACGCACTTTGGTAGGTAAAAAGCTGGGTGGAAAGTCCCCATTTTGCATTTTCTGGGGATGTTGCTTTGGGGAAGGTTTGGCAACAGCCATCTGGGTGATTGATTTGCGGGGATTTGACGGCTTGTCCTTCTTCATGAATTCGGGAGGGGCTGAAGCAGCTCGTCTGGATTTTTGGGGTGTGGTTTGCGCTTGAATTTTCTTCTTTGCGGCAGAACTTGAGGTGGATGGGCCAACAGTCTTGATGGGATGGGTGCTGGATTTCACAGCAAGCTTCTTACCCGGTGGCTTGGAGTCATGCTTTTTCAAGTTGATACTGGCCTTGAGAGTTTTGATTTCGCCAGCAAGCTTCTCAATGATGGATTCATATGGGTTGGTGGGGGCAGAAGGGGTTGGAGTTGAATAACGATGATGGGGGGTTTGGTGGGACTTGACAGGGATAGATGGGTTGGAAGACTTGGTAGGAGCAGCCCAAGCGTTATGAGGAGGGTCCATCATTTCTTGGTATAACTGTAAGCTATCTATCTCCTATCTATACGGAGGGTTGAGTATGTGGCATGATACAAAATGACCCAACAAGTGGGTCTATTTATAATCCAAAGTTATGAATCTGAGTGGGCCTGATTAGGTGTTGAGTACATGCAGTGTTGAGCTGTGTAGAGTAGGTGAATGAGCTCTGTAGAGTCAGGTCATGATCAGGTGTGATGAGATTGTTATGTACATACTTATTCAATAAATAAATATCATTACATTGTTATCCATATTGTAATCGTTCAATGTGAGTAGCACTATTGAGATGTGGTCAGCTTGCAGAGTTGTGGTGAGTTGTCGTTGCATATAACCATCTGTTGTCGTTGCATATAATTATCTGTCGCTGCGGCTGACGTTGCATACTCATGCGCGCGGGGATGAAATGTCTGGGTGACGCTGCGGCGCAGAATGTCCGCAGTTTTCCTGTAGTGCTAGCTGTTAAGGGCTCAGGCTTTGAAAATAAAGTTGGGTAAAGGTAGTGGGTTCAAGCCCCAGTGAGGGAAATGTTGAATATAAAGGGTTGAGTGAATATAAGGGTTTGATGATATATATAAGGGTAACTAATATTGTAAAACTATAATATAGAAGGGGCTAATAATATAGAGTGACCAGATAGATAGTGTTCATAGGGGATAAATACTAATAAGGGTGTGAATAAAATCTGATGCCAGAATCTGGTGAGCAAGGGGGAAACAACTGGAGGAGAGCCCCCTTATATAGACAAAATTGAGGGATTTTAGCTACAAGGTACAGAATAAATGAGGGATTTTAGCTGGCCTGACTGCACAGCATTGAGGGAATTTATCCAGAATGAGGGATTTGTGCTGGCTTGGAAAAGCCATGGAACACAATGGAACAACCCAATACTGAACTAAACTGCACAGCCATCAGGTCATGTGCCTGCACAGCCTGTCAAAAAAGTGGTGTCATAGAAGGAAAATCCACTAGAATAGCTAAGATCTTGGATGAGGTGATTATGCACAGCCACATACAGACTAAATTAGATCCAATCTGGTATGAGGTGATGGATTCACAGCCACATACAGACTAAATTAATTCAGATCTTGGAAAATCCACTAGTTTAGCCTGCATGAGCGCGCATGCATCATGCATGTCACCACATGGTATCTGCAAGAGTCATGTGCTCAGACCAAACACACTAAACTAGATCAGATCTTAGAAAATCCACTAGTTTGGCCTGCATGAGCCCGCATGCATCATACATTTCCATGTGATCGAGTGTATTGGGTGGTTGTTGTGTATGTAGTATGTAATGAGTTGTGTAAAAGAGTGTGATATGTAAATGATAGTGGTGGTTGGTGATATGTACTGATGGTGGCCAAGGAGGGTGTGTAACTTCTGATCCAAGGGGTTTGAGAGGTTGCTGTCCAAGGTGACCATAGGGTAAATTGAGCCATAGAGTCCATTTCTCCAATCAGATATGCTGATTTCTGGCTTTTAGTATGATAAAAGAGAGAAAGAAAAGAGAAAAAGAATAAAAGAAATAATTTTTTTAATTTTCAACATTTTAGAATACCACAACAGCGTTATGCCGCTAAGCCTTAAGAGCTTTTTGAGAGGACATAGTCCTATGTGAGACAGCCAGAGATGATATCCGTACAGTGAGTTATCAACCGTGGTAGTAGAGAGTCAAGCATTTGCGTGAGATCTTACCTCACATGTCGGGAGGTAGTAGAGGTTGCCCCTGAAATAGCCGGGTCCCACTGAGATATCCGCTTCCTTGTCCTTGGTTTCTTTGTAGATTTCACACAAAAATTTATTGAACAACACAGTAAGGCCAGCGTCACACAAGCCTGAAACCGAGAGTAGTGGTTCATGTAGGTTGGGAACAACCAGAGTGGGGACTGATTTGTCAATGTCAAGAGGAAGAGACGCAATGTCAGACTCTATGATACTGACCAAGTGTTTATGAGCACTGGTTGTGCTATGAGTGATTGATTTCGTGGTAGTTTGGTGAGTGTAAGGGTTAATTCCTATGAATAATAATTATTAGAGATAATTAGCTTCAAGTATTTAAATCTTGCAAAGCTTCTTCTCAACATTTTCAGGAAGGGAAATCCCGTAAGTATACGTGGATTCTTCCTGCTGAGACAGTCAGGTAATGTTCTAGAGGTTGTAAGTATCTAGTACTTACATGGTTGGGCCTTAATAAGTGTTGGAGTGCAACTAACAACTGGTTGTAGTGGTTCAGATGCGCTTCAAGACTTATATAAGTCACTACAGGTTGATTCAGGGCAGACAATAAATAGTGTGGATGATGGTGGAGGCATGATGCAGTGTCAAGAACAATAAATAAGTCTGCTGGGATAATTTATAGACTGTCTTGTAGATAGTTATAATAATATCTGAGGGCTGAATGCGCTTTTCTGAGTGACTGGGAGGCTGGGGAAAATTACCAGAGGAAGCTGGTGCTTAAATATTCTAACAAGGCACTCAGAAGTGCCCAATATCTTCCTTGTGAGACCTTTGAGGCGCACTGGGGTCAAGATCATCAAATTTTAATCCCTTGGATTATTACAAGGTTAATATTAACAGATCAATGATGTTAATTTACTTTAAATTAAATTACCCATCAATGATGCTGTTAAATTTGATGAAACATTGTTATCTCCTTCAAGGCAGTGCTCAAAATTAAGGATGGTAATTAATTTCTAATTAATACTCATCATTTGATGGAATAAAGTTGATAACAACTTATTATCTCCTTCCTGTTGGCGCTCAAATTAATGATTTTAATTAACTTCCAATTAAGGCACATCCTTTGATGAGAATAAGATTTATAACAACTTGTTAATTCCTTCCTGTTGACACATCATTATAAGATACAGATCAAATGATTTGTTTATGCTTTAAATAATTAATTGTTATCAATTATAATTATTTATAAAAATACTTGAGGCTCATATTTTGTAATTTAAGTTATTTGATGTTATATTTTACAGATAAATATAATAAAAAAATATATGTAAAATAAAAGATAAAATAAAATGACAAAATGTGCGTAGACAGAACAAAACCTGGAAAAACTGAACAAAACCTTTTGAGGTCAGACAAAAAAAGCCAAAATCTAGTATAATAATTTATATTCAAGATGTTAAGACATCATAAGGTTTCAGTAAAGTTATTGTTATGTAATTTAATTATTGTGGTACTTATATTATATTAATTGTACTGTGTTTATTCTGATCAAGTATAATATAAGTAATATAATGTTTAATATTAATATTTTAACAACTTATTACATAATTTAACAAAATGAATTATGTAATGATTTTATTGTAACTACTTGGGGAATGTCAGGTATGGTGATATTACCTCTGTGGTTGACAATGGTTCATCTTCCAGAATGAGGGAAGAGACAGGAACAAGAGTGTGAAAGTGACATGATGGGAAAGGATACCAGATGTGGCAGTTTCCAAGGGTGAAAGTTGTCATGATGATGGTTGGTGGGAAAGTGTGGCATTTCCAGAAGGGTGAGATAGGGCTGATCCAAGAATTTCCAGAAGGTGGGATAATGAATGATGGTTGGTTTTGGGGGTCTTCTGCTCTGTTGGCCATGTGTCCTTTGTTCCTCCAAAAGTGGGAAAATTGAATATCTTCTGATCCAGTGAGAATTGAGCCATGCTGTAAGGGATTGGCCTAGGGTAAATTGAGTTTCTGAATCTGAATATGGACTGATAATTAGGGTTTGTTGAGTCCTTTGGGTTTGATGGCTGAAAAACAGCGTTACCACACTGTTGAAGTGTAGCTCGGTCATTAGTTTTTGCTGATAGTCTTCCAACAAGTCGCTCAGCTTGTTGCTCTCAGCATGAACATCATCCTCTAGGTAGTGAAGAGATTGAGAGATGAGGCTACACATTTCTCTCTTGGAAGTTCGCGGGATTTGAGGCTCTGGGCTTTGAGGAATGGTGCCTTTGGAGTCATTATCATGTTCATGTTGAACAGCAGCAAATATCTCTTTGTTCAATTGCATCTGGATGGCAAGGTTTTTTGTTGGAATGCAGTGAAAACTCCCTGGAGTGAGTGACTGCACACAGTTAGGTTTAGTGAGGAGGAAGCCACATGGGAACCTTGTATCTAGTGATCACTTTATCTAGTGATCACTTAGTTTTAGGTTATAGCCACATTGTAGATAGATATAGTTCTCCCAAATTTTGTTTCTCTTTTTCTTTCCTCACTCATTCTCCTGGTCATTTCTCCTCCTCACCTCAATAGGTGACTATCAGCTCTCTTGTTTGCATTGTCTGTGTCCCAAAATAACTCTCCCTAGCTCACTGAGATCTCTGGCTGTTTCATAATTTTCACCATCAGGGTTGAGAAGATAATGGATTGACATCTGGTTTCAGGGGAGAACAGCACCAATTTTTTCCAGGGTGTTGAGTTGAGCTTCTAAGGCCATCTCGCTGTTTATGATGGTCTTTTTTCTAATGATATAATGTGTGTAAAAATTTGAGTGTGGTCAGTCTGAGCATTGGCACAAGAAGAAAGAACCCAAAGGGATCAGAAAACATATCAGCAACACAACTCACACAACCTCCTCGCAGTTTTTGGAAGGAATCTTGATGATTTTTGTCGCTCCCCAGCAGTTTGCAATTGTAGAGGCGGAGAGACTGTCCCATGCTTTTTTGATATCCTCATGGCAACCAGCTGGTTTACTTTAAACATGTCCTTCATTGGTGTCCTCTCTTTCTTTTCCAATTCTTCAGTAAACAAGTTTCTCAATCTCAGGATGGTTTTTTTTGGTAGTAGGACTTGAAGCATTTAATTATTCCTGCATCAAGTGGTTGAAGTACATGACTTGTGAGGTTGGGAGCAAAGAATTTGACTTGGATGTTGGAAACACCACCTTCAGGAAGTTAATGTCCTTTGAAGTTGTCAAGCAGGAGCAAGACATTTCAGCTTTCCCCCTTGAGTTTTGAGTTCCAAGATTTCAGCCACCTCTGAAAAATTTCAGTTGTCATCCAAGCTTTATTATTTTAAGCCTATTCATAGTTATGATACTTGGCACTGTGACCTTTGAAACATTGTGGTTTTTGTGACTTTCCAATAAAGAGAAGGGGTCTCTTGTCACTGCCATCAGCATTGCATGTAAGTGCTATGGTCATACAAGTCTTGTCGGACTTTACACCATGAGTTTCTTTGAATTCAAGGTCTACATCAGCTGGCATTCTTCAAGCATGAAATGTGTCAGCCTCTATGCTGCTAACCAGGTGTTTACAGGCACTTGGTTGCGCTCTGAGTGTTGATAAAAAATGGTTTTGATTGATTAATGTAAGGTTTTTCTTTTATGAGGAATTAATAAAAGGGTAATACCTTCAGTATTTAACTGTAAATCTCTTCTCAACCTGATACAGGGAGGGAAATCCAGAATAACTCAATGGATTCTTCCTGCTGAGACAGACAGGGAAGGTGGTTGAGGTAGTAATTAATTAAACTTACTGGTTTGGTGGATTCTTCAACAAAGGCAATGACTTGATAACAAATTGGGGTAGTAGTTCAAGATCATTCAAGGCTTTTTGGAACCACTACAGAAGGCCAGAGTAGACAGGGACAGTGTAAGTGATGGCAGATGATTTTTATCTGGTGGCAAAAACACTGAGCAAAGCTACTGGTTCAATATTATATAGGCTTATTGACAAGACTTATAAATATTGTTGGCTAATTCTGGTATATGGTTGACTCTTCTTAACTGGGGGGAAAAACCAGGAGGAACAAGTAGCTTTTATATTCTCAGAGGGGCCTCAGAAGCACTCACTGGAAGGCCTGTGTGACCTCTGGTTGGCTGGTATCATCATCAGGGGCTCACTGGATCACTGTGAATTACCATCACTGCGGGAAAAACATGCTCAACTCCCTGCACCATGAGTGCCCGGATGTCGGTTGCTAGCAACTGACATCAAGGAATCTCTGGTGGATGCTTCTCCCATTCTTGAGCACATCCCCTTGTTCGCAGTCACTGCGCAGTGCCCTTTTGCAAGGACCTTGGACAAGTTTGTGGTCTGAGCTCCTGGATGTCGCTTGCTAGCAAGCGACACACTATTTTTTGTGGTGCTGCAGTTGACATGCTGAAAGTCCAAGGAAGCTTGTGGTGTTACTCAAACCTTTCTCCAATATTGATTCAACCAATCTTGGATGCACAGTCACTGTGCACACTGCACAGTGACTGTGCCAAAAAATCTACATATGCAAATATGTGGAGTTTGGATGGCAGCTTAGCTTGAGCATGCTGAATGTCAACTGCAGGCAGTTGACTGAGTTTTCTTTGCAGTGAGCAACCTCAAGAGTGCTTCCTCCAGTACTCTGTTGTATTTCGAATTGATCAGCAGACATCTTGAGCCGTCCAGTTCTCTCTAGGATGAAGTCCTAGATGTGGATAAGGCGGCCAACATTCTTTGAACGGATTTTGGTGGTTCCAGGAAGAAGCCACGTAAATTTTGGCCTCTCTATGGCATTGATGATTGACTCATCGTGAAAAATCAAAACTGCTTCTTTGTAATTGCCAAGAGTCTCCAGATCCACATGAGCAGCAATGTCCAAGTTTTCCCCTCCATAGAAATGTGAGTGCTTTCGATAGACATCAAAGTCTTGAATGTATTTTTTTCTAGCTTTCACAACGGCCGGTTGCTCATGGCCATCAAAGTAAAGGCATTTGCAATGTTCCTGAGGACTGTATCCAAGCGTGAACATCCAATGAGTTGCTGTGTTGCGGCTGATGCTTTTTTTGATCCCAAAAGATGGGAATAAAGTGTTTGTAATGTATCCCTGGAATGCAATTGGAGTTACCTGAAAAGATCCATTAGCAAAGTATTTTTGAGTGACAAAAGAAGTGATGTGCATAAATGACCGGGCTTTTGAGAAGCTGCCCAGTCAAGGAGTGATTTTCTCAAGTCGAGATTGTCTAGCATAGAATGATGGCTCTTGTGGTTGCCTCGTTTGACCTGTAAGATCTCCTTGTGACTAACCATATGTAGAGCTTGCTTGGCAATTGACCGGGAAAGATAAACACCCCTTCTTGTGATTGGAGCTTGATTCAATGAGGGAAGCCTGCTGATGGCAGACTGGGCAGTTGCCAGGGGTGCAGCGTGACTAAGTGATTTTGTTCCATTGAGAGTGAACTGAAGACACAAATTGTTAAACTGAGTCACATTGTCAATCATGAACTGTGGAATTTTGAAGTTTTTGTCTTTATTTTTCTTTTTATTATATAGTAAGGTGGCTGTTTTGAGGGCTGAGTTCAATTCCTCCCATTGAGATTGAGCAATATCTGATTTGCTGAGTGGGTTGGGGGATTTTGGAGATAAAAGATAGTTGTCCAATACATGGTTTAGGCACAGTTGAATAGAATATTGGTTGGAGCTGCTTGTGTGTTGGTTTTCCAGAGTTGCGTGTTCAAGATTAGGATCAATGATGGGTGTTGACTGCACTCCTTTGACTGGATCTACCCGTAAAAATTAGTTTTCCATCATTTTATTATTTTTTCCAACTGCTTTGAGAGCTTTCTTTTTCCATTCATGTTTTTTTTGTCTTGGGACAGGTGCCGGAAGACGTTTTTGAGACACCAAGTTTGAATTTTTGACTGGTTGCTTGTAGTGGGTTTTACCAGATTTCAAGAGACGTTTTGGGGAAGGATTTGGGCTGAGTTGTTGGTTGGAAAAGATTGGCCAAACAGTGCTTAGAGGCTCATCTTCAGTTTGCAAGACTTCCTCATCAGATGTATTGTCATTGATTGCAGCATTCAGATACTGAACTAAATCACTGGCTTGGTTGCGCTCTCACTACAAAAAATTGCAATTCCCCCCCAAGAAAAAATGAAAAAATTGGGGTGGAAAATATATGCTAATTTTTCCAAAGTTAAACAAAGTGACAAACTGAGCATGCTCAGCCAAAAAAGAAATGCGCCAAACTGAACAAAAATCATTGGAGAATGTTTTGCTGAGTTTTTTTTGGTGGGCCTGGTAGGCCCATTGGGCCTTTAGCGGGCCTGATCCGGGCCTGCCCCAAAAGCAAATTGGGCCAGCATCAAATTGTAGGAATTTGAGATCAAGGACTTTATTGCAGCTAATCAACTAAATGCTAATAGTAGTAAAAATAACTGAAAATAGAATAGAAGTGAGAACGGAAAAGATTTAAATCAATGAGATATAAATAGAAAGAAATAGATGAAATGAGAAGTACCTTCTTATAATCAAAATCTAGCTATAACTCGAAATGACCATTAGAAATATTAAATGGAGAATGAAACACAACAACAAGCCTGATCAAGAAAGAAAAGAGAGTTCAATAACAGAAAAAGAATCAATAGATCAAAGAAAAAGGGGAAAGAAAGAAACCAGCAGCAATTTGTACCTCCACTTGAGTTGCAATCAAACTCCTCCTGAATTTCTAACGTTGAGATCAAGCGTTGGGGACGATTTTGATGTGCAGTGTTGGTTCAATCAAACAGTGGATTAAGGGTTGATTTGAAGCTGATGTGATGGGAAGAAATGAATCTGTGTGACTTCTGAAGTCAAAGGACTAGTTGCGGGAGCGGGAAATCAATTGGGGCAATGATTTTGCATAATCTCAACTTGCATATGGTTTGGAAGAATTATTTATTCAACACAAATGGGTGTTCAGCAAAAGCTCATTATCTCCAATGCTGGATAAATGTGGCTTTGGTGCCGTCCCGTTTAAAGCCCAGTCAAGGCCCACCAGGCCTTTCAGTCCTGTAAAACAAAAACTCAGCAAAACATTCCCCCATGATTTTTGCTGAGTTTGGAACTTTTTTTTTTTTTGGCTGAGCATGCTCAGTTTTTCACTTTTTTTAACTTTTTTTAACTTTGAAAAAATTAGCATATATTTTCCACCTTAATTTTGTCCTTTTTTCTTGGTGGGGAATAGCAAATTTTTGTAGTTTCTTCGAGTTTGGCCTCTTGAAATTCTTCAATCTCTAGGTTTTTGTTGTCAGGAAGATTTGCTCCCTCCGTAATTTGAAAAGAATTTGAGAGATTATTGACTGTGTGGTTGGGAAGCTGAACATTGTTGTCCTCATCATCGGAGATGACTATGATTGGATTGTGCTTTGTGTGAAGTTTTTGGAATGGCTGAATTTCTTGATGTTTCTCATTTGCCTCCCGTCGGCACCTTCTCCTTTGACCTTTCAAAGCTTTGCTTATGACCATTTCTAAAAATATAAAAAATCAAGTTTCAGAGAGTACATAAGATGTTTGATTCCACAAGGGAGACTGAGATCAGTTGGATTTGTGTGTACATATGTACTTACCAAGAAAACACTCCAGACTCAGTGGAAGATTAGGAAGGCATGGTGATTTCCGGTGTATTTTCCCACCATCTCTACCAAAATAATTTCCTGATTTGAAGTATGTCCAATCACTGCCCCATCCACACTCCATTTTTTCTTTAAAAAAAAAATGCCTACCGGATTTTTTCTCAAATCTCAGACCCAATATTTCGGACACAAGAAAAAAGTGGTACAGTGCATTGGGTTACGCAACTGTACATATACAGTCGTTCCGTAATGGAATGGAATTGGGAAATTTCAAAATTTCCCATTTCCCAACCCGCCATGCTGGAATATATAGAGTTATTAGATGCAAGCAACAAGCTTCTTGCCAAACATCTTCTGCCAGGCATTGGGGGAGGGCTTCCTTTGGCACCATGATGGCAGTCATTGCAGTCATCAAACGACTTGCGGCCACAAAGAATGTCTTCAGGCAACGGAGTGGGTTCACTGATTCCTCCACTGGAGAGCCTCCCTTCAGATGAGGAAGATGCCCAATCTCATCAATTTCAATCATCAGATGGCAATGGCAATCGTGATGTTGAAGTTTCCGTTTACTTCACCGTATTTGTTTCAAGGCCACCACGAGAAGGACGCAATGGCCGGGTGGCCGTTCCACCCTTGACATTCAAAAATCCACGATCTTGCTCAATAACAATCAATACTCGTACGACAACACTGAAGGATATTCAAGACGCCATTGTGAAATTTATGAACAAGCGGTGCTCCAACCTGGGGGAATTGGTAATGGCCAACACAAATTCTGACTCACCTCGAACGCAATGGATTGTGGCCCTATCAAACAGCCAAAACGGGGTTTTCAATAGGGCCAACGAGATCAAGCTAAATGCCAGAGTCCTGAGGCAATGGACCCATGAGATTGAATGGAGTCGAAGAGGTCGAGCCTCCATCATTGTCACTCAAGAAAAGCCAAGAGCTGATGTCCCAGCCAAACATGTGCGCAAGGACTATTTCCTCTTTTTTTTTAAAAAAAAAAAATCTGAATCACCATTTTATTTTTCAGGAAGCTGCAGTTCAGAGAGAGCTTCAAAACACAACCCAGGACCCATCCGCGGCAAATCGAGGGTCTGAAGACAACGACAACACAAATGGGCCTCACAACGACTTCCAGCTGGCGGGTACAGTTCGCCAATTGTACAAGACGTATCGAATGGCTGGTCATCTGCATCGTGGCTTCCCTATATACCGCAACCCAATCAATGCAAATGAAGGAATCATCCTTTCCGCTAGTGCGGTGACAATATGGGCTGAGGCAATTGTTGGTTATTTCTTGTTTATTAGGTGATGAAATTGAGTACTGATTGGTCTACATCTACAGGTCCATGAGGTCCCTGGCGTGGATCTCCATCATCCTCCTTCAAGCCTGACTTTCTCTAACCTGAAGAAATCCAGGCGACACGAGAGTTCCCCTGTCGGCCAATCTCGAAGTAAAAGAGTCGAGCGAGATAAGGAATCTTCATCGAGTTTAACGTTGCGGCTTGATATCTACTACGCCGTTGGTGCCGATGTGACGATTGCAGACTACCTGGCTTTCTGTCACTATACCGCCAAGCGATGTGGGGACGACATTAAAGAAGAGTTGAACAAATTTTGTAGGGAGCAATATATTAATAACTACCACCTATTTGGGACTGACTTGGTGGTCAACTGCCTCTTAAACGACTACCATTTTCCCTGTGGGATAGTGGCCACCCTCCGAGACAATGTTGATCGGTTTACAAGACATCTACAGTCTGGCTATGCTGGGGCTTCTGCTTTTTGGGATGAGGATGGTGGAGATGAGGAAGATCCAGATGAAGAATCCGAGGACGAGTAAAATTTTATTATATTTTTCTTGTATTGCAAAGGATAAGAAATTGAAACATGAATTAAAATTAAGAAAATTGAGTCGCTGTTCACACAAGATAACCACAGCTCTGGAACTCTTGGTAACATAGGGAATCATCCATTACCAACGCGGCCATGTGAAAAATGTGATCAATCTTGCTTGTCACATTTGCTAAGCCATTGTGGCGGCGCAAATGAGATTTTAAAACCGAGAAACACATCTCAATCGGATTCAGTTCAGGCCAGTAAGGGGGCAGATAAACGAGCATAACACCTGTTTTGAACAAGTCATTAAGTGCCCATGATACATCCTCTGAGTTGACAGCAACTCCCTCACCATGTTGCTCGCACAGCTCCTCCACGCGACCCCCACGGTGAATGGTGCAGTTGTCTATAATGAGGACTGAGTTGACCCCTGGGAAGGGGTTCATGCGCGGCAGCTTCCTCAATCAAACAGAACAAATCAATAAAAATTTTTTTGCTAGGCCCATTCAAGCATGAAAGTGCTCACAATAGTGTGCTCCAGGAACGATTCAAAATCAGGTCGCTTAAAAGAGCCTTCCTTGATATCCATTCCCAGAAGGCCATGTAAGGAGATGCCAGGCAGGAGCGAATAACGCTTGGGATTAGAATGCTGAGTCTCCAAGTTGCTCCTCTGTGCATGAGGAGCCCGACCGTGTGTTCGTATGAGAGTTCGTTGGCAAATAGACGACTCGTCTATTGATTATGAGTAATAGTGGAAAACATGAGAATTGAAGGTTAAGGAAGACTCACCCGCAAACACCATAAACTCGGCAGGCATAGTACCCACCTGAGAAAGGTACTCACCCAGCTTAAGATCCGATCGCTTGGAATTGACCAAGTGATTCTTCTTGAGACTGATGTTCATGACCTTCCGAAGGGTGTGATCAATAGTAGAGACACAAGTAACAATTTTGTGTTTCTCTAACAGCCACTCTTGAATCTCTGATAGGTAGGCTGTTGGATGGTCTTCTAGATATCTCCCCAGCTGTTGTTGGATGTCCAATGGAATTGCTCTTCTTGGACCCAACGGCTTGTATTCGTCCGGGTTTCTGACGACGCTTCCAGTTCTCCGAAGAAGGTGAGTCCAGCGGTGCAACGAGCTGTTAGAAAAGTTGATCCGAAGAAGCTTTTTGACTTCAATCCAAGAGAATCCCTGATTTGAGAGGTCGACCGCCAGGTATTTCGTGTAGGGGTTTATGGAACGTCGAGGCATGTCGGAGGCTGTTGAGGCAGGCACCTTCAGACACGGCTTCATGCAAAAGTGCCAATGGAGGGCTACAACCACCCCGGGGTAGAAAGCGGGGGAAAAATTTAACTCGATTATATCCATTACTTAATTCATCCCAACTTGCAAAGTTGGAAATGGGAAATTTTGAAATTTCCCAATTCCATTCCATTACGGAACGACTGTATTATGAAGCATACAAGGATTATGATGCAATTGAGAACCAGAATTTGAACTAATGTGAAACCTTGGAATACGAGGCAGTTTGAAACTCCTCTGTGAAATGTTCTATTGAGTAAGCAAAGATAAGATTGAAGAATTTCCTCCAAGACAGAAGACCGCAACGTTGTGTGGGTATTTGGAGCCAAGCATAACTTTTGTCGTTTTCCTTCCAGTAAGCAATGAACCTCCAAATAATCGTAAGTCTCATTTTGCTCCTGATATCACCAAAACCCTTGGGCTTGTTGAGAGTGAGTCTGGTGTAGTCTTCAAAGCACCTCACGGCGGTCTGGAATGATTGAATTCTGTCGACCGGCTGCTTTCCTTGATTGCCGTTTGGTAGGATTGTGATGATCATGTCGACCAGGATGATGTAGATGAGGAACCATCCATTGATTCTCGGGAAGATTTCTTGGAAGGAATGAGGTGATTCCGGTCTAACGATATCTTGGAACCATTCCTGTACGGTGTCAAAATTGATTCCCAATCGCCTGTGGTAGACTGCTCTCCAAGTCCTCGAGTTTTCTAGACAACTCGTGATTTGCCTTTCTGTAATACCTGTGCATCTTGTCGTCTGCTTGTGATCAACCTCCTGTGTCGAGCAGCGAAAACGATTAAACCCTTTAATAAAGTTCCGCGCGTTACAAGTGAGGACCAACACCCGCAGCCGACCCCCACCGCTTGTATACTTCATTGCTTTAAAAATTTTTTGCCATTTATCTTTGAATGGCTGTCCGTCGGTGAGGGAGACAGAGAAGACACCTTTATGAAAAACTAATTGATATTCTGGTACCTCCTGCTCGTTCATGGGAATATGATCTACTACTCCTCGTACGTCCGGCTGGGTGATCTCTCCTTCAAGTTTGAACGGGAGCGAATCGTTTTCCATCGGCGGTGAATCGATTTCCATCGGAGGTGAATTGATGTAATGAGAACTGTCCAGTGGCTTCAAGATGTGGTCTTCCATCGCGCGGTTCAAGTGGATTCCTACCAGGTCTGTCCGGCGCGGTAAGAGCTCCGATGTGGGGGTGGCGGTGAACGTATGAGGTATAGATGCATGATTGGGTTGAGGGGACAGGTGATGGTCGGAGCTCAGCGATGTGGATGTGGCAGTTTTCTCCATGAGTATCGAGTTGTCCTCCCCGCTCCAGCCAACCAAGTGGTCATTGAAGGGCTCAAATGGTTGCCAATACATGTCTGCCCTGCATCTGATGGCCAACTGCGTCACGATGATCAATAGCTTCACGATGGTATTCATCTTGGATAATCAGTTCGACGTTCCAGATTCGCTATCGTATTTCTTCCCGTGATCTGAATGTTCTTCTGTCAATTTGCACGCGTGTAGGAAGAACCTCACCTAGTGGTGTAGCCGGGCTGGTTACACCCTAGCCCTGGTACTACAAGTTCCAGCCTCAAACCCGTGGCAACAGCCGACGGGCTTGAGAGCACATTCACGAAACGTTAACGACTACGCCCCACTAGGGGCTTCGACGGCTTCTATTTTCTTGACACTCATTCCACTAAGTGGTGCTCTTAGTTGTATCGGCTACGAGCCGTTTCCACCTCCTTATGATCTTCTTGTACCGGCTGTGGTAACCACAAGCCGGCCCTCTTTTCCTCTATCATCTCTATCATGCGCGCAACAGGTTGTAGGCTATAAATAGCCACCCATTTCCCTGTCTTTTGCTTTTTCCTTACGCAATCATATCTGCTTTAAGCCATTACCTGCGACCCAAACTCACCTTTCACAATCAACCTAAAAACACCTGTTACACGCCCAGTTACAGTGGCATATTGTTCCTAGCCCACCAAAAGGAACCTTCTGAAGTCTCTCGCCGTGTTTCATAGTCTGTCAGCCAAACACATTCCTATTTGGAGGTCCTAAAAGTCGAGACTCTGTGGCTTGAGTTTCACGGATCAACGATACCATCATTGGAGCAGGAATCGAAACATCTTATAAAGCGTTTTTGAGATTTTTTTGAATTGCTTTTTGATCTTTCTCCAAGTCTGTTTTGTAATTTATATTTTCTTAATTTTTAATTTTCAAAAATTTTCAAAACGGGATCTGGGCCCATTTTGGCAAACAAAATCAAAAAATTTGTTAAAGAAATGAAAATACAGAATTCTGGATTGTACAATTTAGTTGATGTATTTTCATATACAGCCAATGTAGCCACACGCCACCTACCAATGTTTCAGTGCCCAGACCATTTCCTCAATCCCCCCCATCCGCCAAGCCACTACCCATCTGGCCACCATTATGAGCCGTCTCCCAGGACTTGATGATGACCTCAATTACCATACCACTGGCCTACCTAATCCATATGGACAAGCGGCTGATTGTTGTTCCAAGGCTCCCAGCAGGGCGGTCAAGTATATGCTGTCCTAGTCACTCTAATGTAGACCAGCGGGCTTTCTTGACGAGCACGCTCAACAAGTAGCTGGTGCCAGAGCGCAAAACCATATACATAAGATATTCAAGTTGGCGCAGTGCAGGGCCAACATCATTGTGGCAGATTGGCAGGGGGAGGCACACGGATAGAAAGGATGCTTTGGGTTTTTGGGCTGAGTTGCGGAAGTTGTTTATAATTGTACACATTTTGGAATTGATTTGAATTACTTTTGAATTAATTTTTTGTTTCAAATACACTTAGAAAAAAGATGAAATAAAATCAGAACACAAACAGAAAAAAATTCAAAAACACATTTATAATTGCAGCCTGAGTCAACTTGCACCTCTCATGCTTATAATAGTTTGCCTCATGTGTTACTTGCCAAGCAGATATATGGCGATTGGTTTCGGAATCCAGTCATTCCAGATTCCTTACATATGAACAATTGGAGAACCATGGGGAATAATATCTAGTACCCAATTATAAACAGTTTTTGATTTTATTTTGAGATGTTTTTCAATTGTTTTCCAAGTTTAACTTTTATTTGTTTTTTTTAATTTTTATTTTCAAAAAAATCTCAAAACGGGCTATGGCCCCGTTTTGGAATGAAAAAATAAAAAAAACACAGTTAACAACTGAATACAGCAAAGAAACATTGTTGCAAGGCTGTACCATTCAGTTCTATAGCTGAGGACAACCACATGCCCCTCCAACAATGGTATCTCCCGCTTCATCTCTCACCAGGCCAGTGTGGTGGTCTAATTAGGTTTCAAGTATCAAATGTGATAAAGGATTGAGTTTCCACCCCATATCCCATAGTTTTAGACATATTTTATCATATTTTTCCCTTATAAATACTATAAGCCCCAGTTTTTACTCAGTGGAACCCCTTTTGACTAGTATTATCCAGTGGACTTTATTTAGAATATAATTATAGTATAGTACATAGTTTGGTTATATAAACACATATTCTAAATACATATTATATATTCTAAATACATAGTCTAAATACATAGTTTTAAATACGTGGTATAAATACATAGTAGATAGTAGGTTTATAAGTACATAAGTAGTATCAACCAATCAGGATTCAGCTTTCAGCCATGAGTTTGTGACCAATCAGCTTGCAGGATTCACTCATCAAAATCACAACTCACGGTTCAGCTCACAGTTTTCAGTCATCAAGTCCTGACCAATCACAACTCACGGTTCAGTTCACATATTTTCAGTCATCATGTTCTGACCAATCAGAGTGCATGATTCAGCTCTGACCAATCAGGAAACATAGTTCAGCCTTCATATCCTGACCAATCAGAAGACATGGTTCAAACTCCCACCAGCATAAATGCCTCAGTTGGAGTTCACACCAGCAAAAATACCTCACCTTTCAATATAAAAGAAGGGCCTCTCTCCCTCCAACAGCCCATCATCCA
>SMGU01002578.1:0-12308 GCA_004348175.1 Puccinia novopanici | reverse complement strand
CCCTCACGTATTTCGCCCCACATCAACATATTTACGTGTTTCTATAAAAGACTAGAATGTGGCACTCTCTCGGTTGACTCGCCTTGATCAGGCAAGCAAGAACAAGACATAAACCTCGGGGATATACCGCATGTTTCTCTGGACTGGGTCCTCCTCTGCCCTCAATGTGCACCTGAGTGAGTGACAGGAATGTAGAAGGAAGACACATTGATGAGCTGTACGTCTGTGGGTATCTAGAAGACTAGTCTCGGCCAGGATTTACCAGCCACCTTGGCCTCCACGACTTTTTTTCCGCCTAAGTCCCCGTCCTCCATCCTGTCCGTCTTCCCCCTCAAGTCCCCCTCCATCTGTCCGCACCGGTGTCTGTCCGCCTTCCCGCCCAAGTCCACTCACCTCAACCTTGCACCCACCGACCCATCTTGTCCCTCGCACCAATCTTGTCCCTCGCTTCCCGTTCACGACACCAGCACGCCCACCAGATTGCACACCACCTCGCCATCACCTCAGAGTCACTACCACAATATTCCTCTCACCAAGCCATCGTCCCCTCAGTGTTGCTCCCTTTGCCGTACTGCGAGCAACAATGTCGAGGCTTCAATGTCGATGGATTACAAATTCCCCCAGCATAACACCCTACCCTGGCAGCTAGTCAACTATTTGAATACCTCAACTAGTCGAATACCTCTTTGACTCTTCTGCAAGCACCTGACTTTTTTTTGCTCGATACATTTCAGTTTCAATGCATTTCAGTTGACCAGGTTCCCCACCAAAACCAACCGTTGGATCTGGCCATAGTATCGTCACTTAAAATTGTCACCCTGAAACTGCCATAATCCAATTGTTGTTTGTTTATTTCACTTTTTTGTAATTGTTGTTTGTTTATTTCACTTTTTTTTTTTTTTTTTTTTTATCAAACCAAAATGACAATATATAGCATTGCAACCAAGCCAATCAAGATCAATCACGATCAACTGGTACAAGGAAGTATAGCGAGCCAAATTTAACAAAAACAAAAGCCAAAATGTGCACCAGTGAAAATGTGTCATTTATAACAAAAAACGGTCCTGTTTTAAGTGCCCGCATTGTCTCCAAAAGGCTCTACCATGGAATCCACGGCATTGTCATCGGCTAATTCCCCGTCCTCCGCATTGTCCAGGAATAATTGATCCTGATTTTGAACCTCAGGATCCTGCACTTCTTCCGCAGGCAGAACATCAGCGGAATTTGTGTTTGCCTTGACCAAGGCGATTTTATCAAACCACGGGTGGCGGGTGCGCATCAGCAGATGATTGAGTCTGGTGCCATAACCACTCAACGTCCTTCTCCCATGCCCGCATCATCTCTTGATGCTCAGCAAGTTGTATGAGCAGCTCACACCTCAGGACTTGTTGGGATGTAGCAACGTCAAACATTCCGACCCAAGTAGATATCACCTCCTTGGTTGAGTTGACCGGCAGGCTGCCTGTTGACATGCTGGAGTTAATTTATGTCAAACCTCAAAACCAAAATCAAAAATACAAACTCACCAATCCGGGCAGCCAGAGTATCTAGCTGTGAATAGAGCTCAGCTGCCCAAGAAATAGCCCTGCACAATTCTTGCGCAATGAGATCAACTTCCTCCTCGCCTCGCTCTAACATCTGAGTTAAGCGTATACCTTCCCTAACGGCAGGAGAAACAGCCCACGGCGCCCGCAAATGGTGATAGCAAGATTGGTTCCAAAAGGGATCATCCAGTCTCATTGTTACGAACCAATCCCATGTCAAGGCCTTGAAGGAGGGGTCTTCCAAAGCCGCACGGTTGTATTTCTTTAAATAGGCTTCGTATCGTTCATTGTACTTGTTGATTAGTCGCACCACCGCAGCCTTACGCCTCTTGATCGATTCAAAGATCTTTTCCTTAAGCCTAGCTCCTACGCACCTACCTACCTTGAGTTCGCGAGTTGACAATGGGCTGCCGAACCCCCATAATCTCAACGGCTTTGGAATACAGGTCCTTCCTGGCACTCCAAAGAAGCAGGAGACACTTCTGTTGTGGGTAGTAATTGATACATGCATATGCATGTAGCATGTGGATGGTGTTATCTCTCGATCTCGCAAAGTCAGAAAGCAGGAGGAGGTTCTTCTTCTTTTCTTCAATTTCAATCAACTCAAACGAGTTTCAACACATCAACAAAACACAACTTCAAGAAGACGCAAGACTCAGAGATCAACAGGTAACATGAAATACTACTTTGTCAAAGATCAATAAACTCATCAATCGTCGATTCAACTAAACAGATTTGGTCAATCTATCTTCAATCTGAGGAGGAGGTTCTCAACAATCATTGTGGTGGATCGAGGTCGTTAACTATTCAATCACACTTCTAAATTGTTGTAAACTCATCACTAAAGATTGTATTGTTCTTAGCTTGTCGTTTAGTCTGTTTATTCTTTGTTGTCGTTGCTTGTGTTTATTGTGTCGCCTTGTCGAAGTTGTTGTTTTTCAACCAGTTAGTTCTCTTCTTGTTCTCTACTGTTTCAGTTGTTTTCAATGTGTCTTTGTTTTTATTGATTCTTTTATTTTTCATCTGTTAGTTACTACTACTGGCTGCAATACAAGAATTCTAAACAAAGAGTCCTTTCACAACGTTCATCACATGGTAGCGAGAGTCTTCTCTTGAATTCTGCAGCTCAGAGTTAGAAAGGTCAACAACGTTAGAACAAGACACTAAACAAAAACAGCATGCCGAGTGATAACGATAGTTCCTCATTGTCCGACAACGCACCTTCATCAATTAAAATCACTAAGTTGAATACCACGAATTGGGTTTCTTGGAAATCGAAATTCGTCTTGTATCTACGAGCTCATAATCTTTATCAACTTTTTGATTCCGAGTGGTGTGTGTTGGAACAGAATGAATCTAAATTCAAAATCAAGAACTATCACTGTGGGAAAAACATGCTCAACTGCCTGCAGTTGACATGCTGAAAGTCCAAGGAAGCTTGTGGTGTTACTCAAACCTTTCTCCAATATTGATTCAACCAAGCTTGGATGCACAGTCACTGTGCACACTGCACAGTGACTGTGCCAAAAAGTCTACATATGCAAATATGTGGAGTTTGGATGGTAGCTTGGCTGGAGCATGCTGAATATCAACTGCAGGCAGTTAATCAAGTTTTCTTTGCAGTGTATCGTGCTCTAAATGCTCTTTATCAAGCAGTCTCCAAAGACTTACACGACGAGATATTATCAAATGACAGCTCTTTCATTGACGCTTGGAATGCTCTTTCAACGGCTTGTGGTCAAAACTTGGTCATTTCGATTTGTGCTGCTTATCAAGAAGTCAATAGAATGGTTTATCAGCCAGGTACCTCGTTAACAGAACATATCTCTAAATTTAAAGGTGCCTATACTCGACTTACCGAGCAAACAACCAACAATATGCAAGATTTCGGAACGGTCACTTTGTTTATGGCTGCAGCAATGTTTCTTGAAAGCCTCAAGAATGATACCGAATTAACTGCAGTTGTTCAAACTTGCTATGATATACGGCCGTTTGCGTTGAAGAATGTAACTGATTGAGTTGTTATGGAAGCCGTTCAACGAACTAATAGAGTGGATAATCAATCAAGAGTCATGATTACGACTCAATCTAATCCCACACATAAGAGCGGAAAGAAGAAGGCTAAGAATACAAACGGGCCTAAACCAAAGGCTGTGGCACCAACCTTGAACAATGTGTCAACAGCTCAACAATCTTCTAATCCCTCAAAGAAACATAACTCCTCCTCAACTACCAATAAATCTGATTCTGTTGATCAACAAGTACAACATCTAGAGAATTCTGTCGCGGAACTTACCGAATTGATGAAGAAGTTTGCAGCAAACAATATGCTAGGAACTGTTCACGATCACAAACCAACTCAGGCAACATCCAATCCGTTTGACATCGAGTCAGATCATTCCAACTTCTTTGTTGCAACTGTTCAAAGTTCCTCCAAAGACTATTTCTCTAGATTCTTGATTTTCGACACTGGCGCAACACAATCCTGTGTAGTGAATCTCAAACTACTGATTAATGTTCAGACGATGGTCAATCATTACCTCAACACATTCGCATCACCTATTGAGGCTACTCATGTTGGTACACTCAAACTCGGAGATTACCACATAAACCCAGTTTACTATGTTCCGAGTGGGTGTGCAAACATTCTATCGTGCTATCAGCTCATTGATCACGGTCTTAAGCCGCACTTCAAGTCAGAAATGTTTCTCATTAAGGCAGTTGAGAAGATTGTGGTGTCGTTTCCTCGGGTCGGAAAGTTGTATATGTCTCCTATGTCCGATTATGCCTGCTTGACCAATATGCAGATTCCTGACAAATTTGACTGGAACTATGCTCTAGGACATGCATCAGATCAATATGTTGAATTGTTTCTTAAACACAACAACATAATAAATGCTGAGTTCACAAAAGGATCCAATTGAAAAATATGTGCTAAAGTGAAAATCCATTGATCGCCTCACAATCGTCGACTACCTTCGTCTTCAAATCCATTTCACCGACTACATACGGATGTCCTCCAAATCACTCCGGTGTCAAAATTGGGTTTTCAATACGTGTTGGTGATTATCGATGATGCATCAAGATTCAACCAAGTGTGTTTATTGAAATCCAAATCGGAATCTGAACGTTGCCTGTTAGAGTATTTCACGGAAATCAAGTCAAAAACTGGTCTCACTCCAGCATACCTACACAGTGACCGCGGCGGTGAATTCAGTTCGTCTAGTTTTTTGGATAAACTTAAAACACTTGGTATTTCAATTGAACGGGGTCCGGCCGATTGTCCACAAACAAATGGCATCGCAGAACGTTTCAATGGCATCCTACTTGATAAAATAAAATGTATGATGTTACAGTCTCAGGTTCTGTTGTCAATGTGGCATGAGGCAGCGTGTCATGCGTCCACTGTGCTGAACGTCTTACCCCATGCATCATTGAATTGGAGCTCTCCAACTTCTGTATTGGTCAAACATAATCTGTTGATAGAGCCAGACAGAACCGCTTTTCCTTTAATTCCATTCAGTGCCAAGGTGGTCGTTCATTGATTGGATTCTCTCAAATTAACACCGAAAGGGGTTGATCACTGGTTTGTCAGATTTGAGCGTTTCTCGGATGCAGCACGTTTTCTCGATCCTGTGCATCATTGAATCATTGTCAGTCAAGACTACTTGGTTCCAAAGATTCAAATCGGTCCTCAACAAGCTAAAACTTTCAAGGATGTCATGACGCTTCCGAGAGCGGTCTCATTGAACATTGAAGGAACGTTGACTTCTGTGAAACTGCTGTTGCCTGTGCAGAAAGATAAATCCTCCAAATTACCGATTTCTTTGTCTTCAATGGAACCTAGTACGGCAAATTCTCAAGAAGTTGCGTCAATTTCTGATGATAACTCTGAGGACGTGTTGTTTGAAACGGAAGCGCAAAATGTGTTTCAACGAGCAGCTCTGCGACAACTTCGTCAAAATCCTGCAAATCACTCCATTCAGTCAACTCGTCCAATTAATGTCAATGTCGACAGTGATCAACCAGCAAATCAAGGTTGACATTTCAGGTTATCATCAAATGATCTCGGTCGGTTGCATCCTTCCTGGGAATGGGCGTCTGCTGATCATCGACCACAAAATGAAATTCGAAGTGAAATTGCTCAATCCAACATATTGTCTCATTGGCGCCGTCAACCTCACATGCCCGGTGTTCTTGATCAACAACCCAATATTGTTAACCTGGTTCAGTTGGTCACGATGGCTGAGGCTATGGCCAGTCCTCTGGAAAAACCCTTATGGATCGAGGCTATGACGAACAAACATGCCTCTCAATTATCTCACTTTACAGGGGATTTAGTTCCTCCCCCAAAGAACGACAAGATTATCGGTGGGATGTGGGTGTTATCCAAGAAGTTGAATGAGGCAAATGAGGTGATTTGACACAAGGCACGTTGGGTTGGTTTTGGCAATCATCAGGAACACATGATTCACTATTATCAAACTTATGCCTCTGTCGGTCGTATTGAAACATTCAAGGTCTTGCTGTCAATTGCTCAAACTTTCTCATGGCCAGTGTATCAATTCGATGTCGAAACTGCGTTCTTGCATGGAGAAATGGATGCCGATGTCTATGTTCATCAGGTGTCGGGCTTTGAAGTTCCAGGCAAGGAAAATTGGGTTTGGAAATTGAATAAGTCTCTGTATGGCATGAAGCAAGCGCCTCGCATGTGGAAGAAACATCTGACAAAAACCCTTAAGGATCTTGGCCTCACGCCGTCTATTATGGACGATGCGTTGTTTTTCAATGCCAAACGGACCTTATTTCTGCATATCTATGTAGACGATGGCCTTCTTGTAGGTCAAAATCCCTCAATTATAACATCTTTTCTTTCTAAATTAAAAGATGTCTACAAAATCAAAATTAAAGAAAAACCAACACATCATTTGGGATATACGATCGAGTGGAAAGCTAATTTGATTGCCATTCATCATCAGAATTACATCGACAAGATCCTTGACGAGTTCAACATGTCAAAACACCGCTCCCTACAAATGCTCTTCATCAAGTTGAAGCTGATTCAGAACCGTTTGATGCTGCTGTCATGCAAAAAGCTATGGGATACATCAGCTATTTGGCTATTCATTCTTGACCAGAAATTGTGTTTGCGTGCAATCTGCTCTCTTGTTATTCGTCCAAACCCATGAAAAATCATTGGTCTCTTGTCAAACATCTACTTCGGTACATCAAAGGGACAAAGAAGTTTGGTATTGAAATTAAAAATTGTCAATGTCCTCGCGAGTTGGTTGGTTTTGCTGATGCGGATTACGCCATGTCATCTAAAGATAAGAAGTCAACAACCGGCTTTGCAATTCAATTTCAAGGAAACTTGATTTGTTGGAAATCGAAGAAACAATCCGTCGTTGCTCAATCGACTACCAAAGCTGAGTTTATCTCAATCAATGTCTGTGCAAAACAGATTTGTTGGTTAAAGAATCTTCTTATCGACATGAAGATTCCTGTTGGTGTGCCCACGATCATGAATGATAATTCCGGTGCTGTGATTATTAGTCAAGAATTGCGATTATTGGAAAATTCAAAACACATCGAAATTTGTTATCAGTATCTTCGTGACATAGTTGCAAAAAATCAATTGAAAATTACCGACATCAACATGGAAGACATGATTGGGGACATTATGACGAAACCGTTGGGATCCATCAAGGTGTCAGCTGCTCAAAAACAGTTGCATCTTGCGTGTATCAATTAAGGAGGAGTGTTGTGGGTAGTAATTGATACATGCATATGCATGTAGCATGTGGATGGTGTTATCTCTTGATCTCGCAAAGTCAGAAAGCAGGAGGAGGTTCTTCTTATTTTCTTCAATTTCAATCAACTCAAACGAGTTTCAACACATCAACAAAACACAACTTCAAGAAGACGCAAGACTCAGAGATCAACAGGTAACATGAAATACTACTTCGTCAAAGATCAATAAACTCATCAATCGTCGATTCAACTAAACAGATTTGGTCAATCTATCTTCAATCTGAGGAGGAGGTTCTCAACAATCATTGTGGTGGATCGAGGTAGTTAACTATTCAATCACACTTCTAAATCGTTGTAAACTCATCACTAAAGATTGTATTGTTCTTAGCTTGTCGTTTAGTCTGTTTATTCTTTGTTGTCGTTGCTTGTGTTTATTGTGTCGCCTTGTCGAAGTTGTTGTTTTTCAACCAGTTAGTTCTCTTCTTGTTCTCTACTGTTTCAGTTGTTTTCAATGTGTCTTTGTTTTTATTGATTCTTTTATTTTTCATCTGTTAGTTACTACTACTGGCTGCAATACAAGAATTCTAAACAAAGAGTCCTTTCACGACGTTCATCACAACTTCTCCTCCTCGACTACAAACTGTCATATGCTGAGTCATTCTAATCAAACAAAGCGTTGAGCCTAACCAAAAGGCTACGAGACTGGCTGAATGGCTACAGTCCGACTAGAATGTTACAGTGTCACATACCACCCTGTGAAAGTACCCCGGGTTTTAAGGTACTTCGTCCCGAAGTATGAATGGCTGGTGGCACTAACCCATGCTTCATCAATTCATGGAGCCATTTTCAGACACACTTCAAGACGCTGTAAGGCGCCACCAAGGTTCGAGAGAAGGGAGAAATTTCTCCTCTCAAAGATGCTTTCCTCCTTAAAGCATCTCGAAGATAACTTGAATCAACTTCGAATTGCTCGAACAAGTTACTTCGAAGCAACATGATCAAAACTCAAAGCAACGCTTTGAAGCAATTCTTTGAAGTTCGAAGATATCTTCGACCTTGCTGTTGACGGGTGGAAAAACCCGACAATTGGTCACAGGCATGAGAAAGTCCTGCACACGCGAATCAAACCCGCAACAGGGTAAGCCAGTCTACTGTCATACGCTGAGTCATTCTAATCAAACAAAGCGTTGAGCCTAACCAAAAGGCTACGAGACTGGCTGAATGGCTACAGTCCGACTAGAATGTTACAGTGTCACATACCACCCTGTGACACAAACATTCAATCAGATATTATAACTAGCAGCTACAACTAGCTTCAGAGAGCATAGGAAAGACTTACGATTGGTACCCGTTTCATTATACGAGATCCCCAACTCTGCCGCAAGGATCCTTTCCCCCTCTATACAATTAACAATATCTTTGGCAATTTTCCTAATTACATCAGGATCACCGCCCCATTGACACGAATTTAAGACTCCCCTGTGAAAGTTGGTCTGTCAGCCTGAAATCTGCATCTTAGCATCTTAAGAAATGACAAAAACCAGCGCACCGCAACTTTTGAAGAGACTCTTGTTTCTCCAACAGCTGAGTCAGCTTCAACCGGCGTGCGGCATTCTCATTGCTTATGCCATTCAGGTATGTCACTTGAGCTTGCCATTCAGACCTGAAATAGTCCAACATATACGTGGTTCCATCAGGTGAAAATGGGTTGATCTGGCCAAGCAAGGGAGATAAAAGTTCTTTTGTCATCCGCAATCATTCCTGAGCTGTACAGAACTTCTTACGTAACCACCTTACTGAGTGGATGAATGTTCAACTCAATAATTACCACCAGAGCCATCAAAAAATTTAAATTAAAAAATTCAAAACAGATGGCTTACTCAATGTTGTTTGGCCCTTGGTGTTGTTAAATTGGCATTGATGTGATAGTGCAGCCATGCAATGATTTCATGAGGAGTATCGCAACGGCCAAACTAGCGGTGAGAGAGATGACCACAAACGTTTGAGTCCTTTGCCATTGGAAAGGCCCCATACTGTGTTGTAGCAAGGGTTGTATGTGACCTGGCACTTCCATTCATGGACATAAGCATGAAAAACGGAAGTGCCAAATCTCAACTCGTCTTTCTTCGAGGGAAACGCAAAAAAACCTCGCTAAGTCTGTCATGAGGGAAAGGTTCAGCCTAGTACTACTTGATTTCAGTAAGCAAGGAGACAAGAAGCACATTACCGTTTGTAGGAACTTGTGTAATGAGCAGCCAATATCATATAAAAATCCAACAGGCCTGCCTGGTTGTATCTCCTGAAATAGCCTCTTCAAGATAGCTATTGGAAGTGATTGTTTCTCACCCGAGCAATGTATGTTTGCCATGTAAACCAGTCCATCATGGCGGCAGCAACACCCCATGAGTCTGGTATTGTCGCATCCTTTCCAAGTGGTCTTGCTTCACTGGTCATTAGCCGCTTTATGTGAGTCAGAACAAGGGTCCACCTGCTGTAATTACATTTGTTTACGTTGGAAACAAGAATCAAATCAACCAGATAGATCAATATTGTGATAAGAGTAACGCGAGATATTAGAAATAGAAAGAGTAATCCGATATATTTAATTACCACTGCGTTGGAAGTCCCCAAGTCACATATATCTTGCTCCATTTTTTCAACACTTTCAGGCGGCACAAACAAGGGAGGTACTTTCAATGGCATACCTGGAATGCCTGCTTTAGCATTGTGCCTGTATTGGATGTTTCCATCGAGGCAGACTATTAGTGTGTCTTTGACGGAAGGTCGGGAACAATATGGATCATTTGGATCTGTCGGTCCAAAGCAGCCTGGGCAACAAGTTCTTGCAAGCCTCTGGTTTTTGCTAAGTTCAAGAGATTTCTTCACAAGTTTGGTTGTCTTGAGCAGCATCTGACGGTAAATATCTACAGAAGCTGAAAAAGAACCTCTCAAATCTCATTGCTAATAAGACATATACCATGAAAGTCAGAAGTCTCCATCTGTGAAGTAGATCATGCACAAAATAACCAACCATCGTACAATCCTTAGAACATAATTGTGGTGATATTTCTTCAAGCCAACAAGATAGCATCTGTGTAAAAGGTAGAGTACCCACATTGCACCACTGCCATGCTAAGTTATGGAACTGGAGCAATCGGACGCAAAAGGCAGTTTGTGGGCACCGTGGAGTGCTACCTATATAACCGGAGGTCAGCAGTCTCACCAGGTCAGGTAAGCAGGAACAAAACTTCATTTGGGTACGTTTCTGCCCTGAATCATTGCCAGTGAGTGATCTAACAATGTCAGTCTCTGGATACATACATCCCTCTGGCCAAAAAAAAAAGGAAAACTTACACATGATATCTACCAAATCAACTGTGCAATAATTGAAGGATGTGCATTTACAAAAGTGGTCTTCGGCCGAGTCAAAGGAGGTATCAAAAGTCCAGTTGCCGGTCTTGACCTTTAGCCACATGTATGCCCCATGTAGTTGCGCAAGGATAGCATTCCAATTATCCATTAGTCACTTCCAATCCAGCTGTGAGTTAAACAAGGAGATCCTTTGCGATATTGATGTGGACTGTCGTGGATATTCTTCCATAGTCTCCCATTCAGAAGCTTTATTTGTGGTGTGAAATTTGTCCAGGTAATCATAGTTTGGGTTGAGTGTTGCGGGATTTGTTGGAGTGGTGTGCTGGTTGTTGGCCATGTGTTCTTGGAGTGCTCTGGTGGACGATGGCAAAGGTAATTGTCCTCAATGCAGGGCTTCTAATTGCAGCAGGGATAGTCTTGATTGTTCGGCATTTTTCTCTCTATGTGCTTGTTCTGTCTGCATTTCATGTCGGAAAGGATTGATACGCGTCCTCCGTTGAGTCGTGCGGATAATGGTGGCAGGCCATTGTGGTCTTGAAGACATGATTGTTCTAATTGGAAAGTGACAGGTCCAACAAAGATGAAAGTAATATAATTAAATATTGGTGGAACCTTTGTCATCAAAGGCACTTATGTATATATTCTTTTTATGTATGTCTCTGTCCAAAATGCTTCCGGCAAAACACAAAACCACACTGCACAAACATGACCTTATCAGCAGGAGATTGCAGGGAGGCCCAAAAGACTGCTGGTACGTACCGTATAAAAGGGAAGACTGCCACTGGATTGTGTTTTGTGACTTATTTGGTATATTCACACCTGTATTCCACCTGTATTCCCGCACTTGGTTGTGATCACATAGTTTCATCATGAACTTTTAAGGGATCACATAATTTTTTTCACCATCTTTCATGGCCCATGACCACACTAATCCAATTACAAACTACAATATTAGAGTAGCAGTACTACAGATTTCATCTCTGTTAATGGTTTCTCCAAAAAAATTATTTTTATGATGGTGTAATTTTGCGTCCCTGATAACTGCTGGACAAATATTTGTTTCCACTAATGATTCCATCAATAATTTGAACACACTACTGTTTCCTGGGAAAATTTGTATATTTTACAGATAAACCAAATTTCATGAAGCATCAAGCTTTCTGAACATATGATTTTTAAGATGATAATGTAAATTAAGATACCAGAGGATAGCAATATGGGGATTTGAGTGTACTGAGTACTGTCACTGACCCCACACCATTTTTTTATTTGAGGAAGTACACCCAATAAATGTGATAAACTGAAGCTTTCAAACAAAAAAAAATTAATAGTTACCTGAACAAGATGATGCTTCCAGGTTGCAGAGGATATAATTTCTCTATCTAGTCAAGGTCATATCCCTGAAATATAGCCACATGAGTGTACTGATATCAAACCAATATTGTATCTCAGCAACCAAACATGTTCCAAGGAAGAAAGGTGTAAAAAATTAATATAAAGCTTTCACCTTTCAGAAATTTCCAATTTGATAATAAATAATTGTTGATTCCCAGAGTTAAGATCTAGCCACATGATGAATTTAGCCTGTTACTGATACAGCACCAATTCTATATCTCAGTAACTACATGTGTTCCAAGTAAA
>SMGU01002576.1:0-20112 GCA_004348175.1 Puccinia novopanici | reverse complement strand
GGTTAGGTTTCGCTCCCACAGTCCAGTGTATAAAGTCCCTCCGCCCTGGCCCGTTGTATTCCCCCTGTTGACCGAAAAAAAACAAAAAAAAAAACTTTGACAACCTCAGATTCCTCGGAAACATGCTAGCCAAACAATTCATCTCCACCAGTCTACGGGCGTTCAAGGCCTCAAGTCGGTCTGTCGCCCGCCAGTCCACCCGAGTATCAATCCCCTCCGGACTCAACTCTCTTCAGTCCGTCCGATCTGTCACCACTCAGGTCAGATCTGTTTCCTCAACCCCGTTACGATTCCAGGAGGAGCCCAGTCAATCCGATCCTGCCGCCCCCTCCCAAACTACACCCACCTCCACGGCCGATCTCCCCGCCGTCTATCTCAGCAATCTCTCATTCTCCGTCACCGAGGAATCCTTGACTGAGTTCTTAAAGCAGTATACCCCCGTCAAGAAAGTCGACGTCGTCCGCAATACAGATGGCGCTGCCAGAGGGTCAGTTGCCCTGCCTCCCCTCCTTCTCCTTGATATTGGCTCCTCAATTGACCCTGTCAACTCATTCTCTTACCGTGTCACAGGTTTGGATTTGCCAAATACACCACTCTCGCTGAAGCCGAGGCCGCCGTGACCGCAATCAACGGATTGGACTTCCTTGGCCGGCAAATCGTTGCTGCTATCTCCCAACGCCGCCCTATGATCTCGGATGCCTCGAACCAATTGTTCATGTCGGGATTCCCCACCCAGGGAGAGGCCGACGAAGCCAGTCTGCGCATGGCGCTCCAAGAACATCTTGGTGTCCAACCCCGGGCCATCCGACTGCACAAATTCCCCGGTGGCTTCTTGAAGGGCACCGGACACCTCGAGTTTGAAGACGTTGCCACTCTTGAGAAAATCCTTGTCAAGCTCCAGGACCTAGGTGCCGACAACCCCGTCGTCGTCAACGGCCATCCTCTCACTCTTGTCAAGGCCCGGCCTCTCTTACAGCCCCGAAATCGCGCCGGCATCCCTCCCGCTCCAGGTGGCTTCGGCGCCATGCGAGGTCGACCCGGTTACGGTGCCGGCTATGCCGCTGCTGGCTATGGCGGCTACCCTGCCGGTCCCGCCAATGGATACCCAGCTCCCCCAGGCCCAATGGGAGGCTACCCGGCTCCTGGCTACCCGAACCAAGGATACGACAATGCGGTGCGTAACACACTGTTTGCTTTCACTCTCGGACGACATGTCTGCAGCAGTAGCTAAGATTGACCACCTCCCCTTCTTCTTTTCACAGTACTACCCTCCTCCTCCTAATGGTCCCCCAGGCTCTGGTGGATATGGTGGTTACGGTTCTCAAGAAGGTGGTCAAGGAAGTGGGAATCCCCAATACTGAGGATATTTGATGTTTAATGACTACCCTGTGCCACAATATCCTTCATGATTGATGTCACCTTCTCTTCCCTATTATTACCTTATCATCATTATCCCCTAGGTCACCCATCACTCTGACGTCTCGATACCCTCCACCCCAATCATCCCACCAAAACAAATACGAAAAAAGAAAAAGAAAAGCTGTACATTCTCATCCATCCACTCACCCCACTTGCGAGCCTCACAGAAAACCGAGTTTTGTTTATGCCCCACTCTATGGAGTACATACTCCTTCCTCCCAAGCTCCAATCATGTTCAGATATTCTGCTTTCGCTTCGTCCTCTCTCTTCCAAACTATGCTCTTTAAAATGCCAAGGTCACTCTTAAAACGTGTAGTCATCACATACATATCAGACCGCGTCTCCTCGGCCTTCATCTGCTGCCGCGGTGTGTCATCTGAGGCTCAGTCATTGACGATGGCCCGCGTGGATGAGATTCGGCCAAGCTGGCCCTACTGAAGGTGGACGGTGCCACACACGCATTTAGGCCCGGCTCCTTCCGCCAACCTGGGCTTACGTTCACAGCCCCGTACAGGATCTCTCCAGCCGGAGAGACACGGTTCAGGTTCTTACACTTATGTATGCAGGTTCCGGCCAGCTTGTCTTCTGTCGGGCGCGGGTGCTCGATTGTCGATGCAGATCGACAACCTTTTTTGATGAGCGAAGGATTCGGGTAAGGAAGTCTGCACTTCCTGGCAGGCTCTCAAGTCCTACCATTTATTGCCAGTTGGTGTGCTGAACACACCATCCATATTGGTGCAACCTTCTTGCATAAAATGATTAATTATGAATACATTGAGTTTGAATGGAGAAGCATAAAGAGAGTGGATATAATTACTGAGGATAGACTATAGAGGAGATGCCTGACAATACTCATGTGCATGGAAGCAGAAGAAAGATATTCACTCCACTTCTTTTCCTTAGTGGGTAAATATGCTGAGCTTTCATTTCAGCACCAAGAAAATTTCTTGTTTGTGATAACCTAGGGCTCTCCTCAGGGAGAGAAGAAGATTCTTCTCATCTTTTAAACTTGCTCAATGTTAATCCTTCTTAAAGCTTTCATGTCCCCATGAAACTATTATACATTATTCAAGTTGTGATTATTGTCTCATGAATCAATCACATTCTAACAAATTGTCATCAAACGTTTAAGGGTGGGAATTTCTTTCTGAATCCTATGTATTTCAATTGTAATACTGCAGCATATTCTATTACTTAGAGGGCTTGGTTTAGTTTGAAAATCAATCAAGACCACATTAGGATGTCTTTGGTCCTTCCCAGTTACATAATGTTAATTACTATTCTTCTATGAGGCATGTTATTCAGCACAAAGCAATTCCTCAGGGAGTTTGATATTTTAGAAGTACTAGAAGGATAAATTTTAGGTGAGTTGAAGTGAGGGATGAGGCTCAAATTACTTGAGAAAGTAATGGTTGAAATGATGCTCTAAGGCTGAATTTTGCAGAGGATATCCTGATTTTTTTAGTCTTATCTTTTTTCTTAAAAAAATTAATGCACTGAATTTTGGCTCCTGCACATTATTGCTAATTGTGAAATTTTACGTGGCAAAGCATCAACATGCATATTTTTACCACTAATTGATCCTATTTCAATTGATGATAAAGCACTGGAACCTAGTGCCAGAAAAATATGTCTATAGAGTCATTGAAAGATTTGAGAATATGTTTGTGAAGGATGAAGTGGTTTCCATAATTACCAAAAGTATGAGCTAAATAAATTGTTTTTAACAACCTCATCTCCCCTCATTTTATTCAGCAATACCACTGGGGGTGATATGAAATTGATTACTTGGGTTAAGTGCTTGATGGAAAACAAGGTATCCCAGTTTCTGGCTTTGCATTGCAACCATTGTTGAATAAAAAAATTCTTGTATTCAAATATGCAACATGAAGTGTATTGAATATTGAGGTCAAGTTAAAGATTCCCACTCCCATCTTGCAGCTAGAGGTGGTTTAATTTCAAGGATGAAATTTCATGGCACTCAACTCCCCAAAGAAAACACAATTGCTTCATCCACTGTCCATATTGTCCTACCTGAGCATCAGCACAAAACCCCACACTCATTCTATCAAGATGAGAAATTCAGTTGGACCACAATTTTTACTCATTTGGAGGTACACTCAACCTGCAATTGGTCTCTCCCTCTCTCCTAATTTTTTTTTCTTGTCTGTTCTGTTTTTTCTCTCATTGAGCTTTCTGATTTCATTTTCAGGCTTTATGTTGTGTTTCTTTCTACGCTTAATATTTCTTAAATTCCTTTTTGATTCATCACTAGGTCTTAATGATAAGAATATGTTTTTTTTTTCTTCATTCACAGCTCAATGAATAATGTTCTTTATTTATTCATCTTTTATTAATTTTTAATCCTTCTTATCTTTTTTTCAGCAGCTCTTACTATTAGAAGTACTTACACTGCAAAAAAAACTCAGTCAACTGCCTGCAGTTGACATGCAGCATGCTCCAGCTAAGCTGCCATCCAAACTCCACCTCTCTGCATGTGTAAATTTGTTGGCACAGTCACTGTGCAGCATGCACAGTCACTGTGCATCAAAGCTTGGTTGAATCATTCTTGGAGAAAGGTTTGAGTAACACCACAAGCTTCCTTGGAGTTTCTGCATGTCAACTGCAGGTAGTTGAGCCAGTTTTTTTTTTGCAGTGTTAGTTGTTAGCTTCAATCAATCCATTAATCTCAAATTACTAAAACTATTGAAAAGTGTGGTGGTGGATATGGAGTCCTTGTTTCAAAGTCAGTATTTCAGTTTCTTCAACTTTGAATCATACTCTTTCCTGGATGCATGAAAGCAGGGTTTGGATCCTTTGGATATGAGAGTATTGAGATAAAAACTATAGACCAGTAATTGTTGAGGAGGAATTGTAGTTTTGTTTGCAGGCTTAGGGGAAGAGTGAAAATTGTCCAAATTCTGCTCCATGTGCAGTGTGCATGAAGCATAATCTGCAGCCTTCTCCTGTTGAACTTGCCTTTCTCTCATTCCTGGTTCTCCAGATCTTGCTCAGAACCATCTTCATCCAATCTCTCTGTCAGCACTGCAACTCATCAACTAGACTTGTTGAGGCATCACAAGATCTCACCCTGCTTCCAGTTTTCAAACCTGTGGTAATAGCTCAATCCCTCCTAATTTTCTCTTTTTTGTCAGCTAATTGTGTTTTTGTATTGTTTGCTTCTGAGAGTTGTGTGGTGGATTGTGTTTGTTTTTTTGTTTCTATTGTCTCATATTGTCCTTCTTATATTTGCAATCCTTTAGGCATTTCTCCTTCTTCTTTGTCTCCTCTTTGTTCTTTTCTTGTTTTTTCTCATCTAACTGAAAATGCAATTTAGTTTTGTCCGAAAATCTCTTAAAAATGCAGAATTAAAGCAAGAGGGATATAACTGGCTTTAGATGCCTTATAACAATGTGAAGAAGCAAGCTGCATTATCAGATGTGTGTGTTAGGAGTTTTCCAATGCTATTCAGATATGCCCATGGAGGCTGTGATTCTGGGTACAACTGGGCCTGTGCAGTGTGGTTATGTGACAGGTAGTGCTGTCCATCCATAAGTGAATCCAGTTTAGACTTGATCATCAATATAATAATGGTGAAGACAGCATCATTTATGTTTTGAAAATCCTTGAAAGAGATTATGAACATTTTTAAAAAACTCCCCCCATTGGGACATCATGGATAATAGACAAGAATGACCCAGGAGTACCATTTACTCACTTACCAAAAAAAGGGCAAGGGGGGGCACTAATAGAGTGCATTTCAATCAGGGGAGTACTGGATCACTACAACTACCACTGGCAGAAAAACTCAATCAACTGCAGGCAGTTGATTGAGTTCTTCTTGCAGTGTACACCACATGAATTGAACACAGGATGTGTCCCACACATTCCTTTCCAATATTGCCTGCCCCAATGCATGCAGTATAGCCATAAATCATATGTATGTTGATGATGATTATAAAAAAAAACAGTGATGGTGCAATAGGTTCATTAAATGTGATAAGATGAGTAACTCACAAAGCAATAAGAAAACCCACAGAAGAATAAAAAATCAAGAGATTATTGAATGTATATTGATAATGATCATGTACTTCTGGCCCCTTCCAAGCTCCCCATGTAAACCCAAGCTGACCCTTCTGCAACCTTGGTCTTGTATCTCTTTGTGTTACATAACTCGACCATTTGAGGAGGGAATTCTCCAATCACAGGAGGTCAAGCAGGTTTTTTTGAAAAAAAAAAGTATTAAACTATTTTTTACGTAGGGTATATATATACAAGCAGACAAGAGAAAGATCCAGTTTTTCAGGACACACTGGTCATTCCACCAAGTGCGTAAAGATATATATATATAGGGGGTATTTACGAAGAAAAAATAAGAATAAAGGGTAGAATCACAAGATGC
The DNA here is from genome assembly GCA_004348175.1 of Puccinia novopanici. NCBI lineage: Eukaryota > Fungi > Basidiomycota > Pucciniomycetes > Pucciniales > Pucciniaceae > Puccinia > Puccinia novopanici. The sequence goes on along the minus strand of SMGU01002576.1, from coordinate 14,291 downwards.
TTCCGGAGTAAAAAACATATAATAAAGATAGGGTCGATATACAAATCGGGGTTGGGTGCAAAACAGATGCGAGAAAAGACAAAGGAAGCACGTTTAAAAAAGCACATATGTGAGGACAATTTTTAGAGATGTAATGCTGAGGAGAAATGGAGAGGGAAAAAAAGACGATGGCCAGATGGTATAGCTGAGAAAGGGTATGATAATGTGAGTGTATAATGTATCTACAACCTCATGCGAAAGTCTATGGTAAGAGGACCTATGTGCCCCTTCCGCCAAGCCTGGGTATGAAAAACGAAGGAGGAGCGGGGCACATCGGCGAGGTCAACATGGACAGCTCGGGGATTCGATAACACTAAAAGGGTAGCCAAAAGAGAGAAGTCAGTGGCACAGTCGAAATGCTGAGATCAAAGAGGGAGAATGATGGATAGCCAACCTGGAGCGGAGAAGCGAAGAGCAACAAGATGCGCCAGTGGAGTGGGTTGAGGGGTAGAGACATAGACAAGCAGGAGAGAAGGCTCAGACCGCCAGGACGCCCATCGTAGGAAAGGGGCATTTGGGGAGCGAGATTTCCCAAGACTGATAGTCGGATTTGGAGAGGGTTTTGGAAGGTCTGGAGAGGTTACTGCCGCAGAGTCTCGAGATTTGCGGCTGGGCGGAGGAGGTCCAGCTGGAGAAGGCGTTCGAGACACTCAGGTCAAGCGACAGTGAGGATGGTTGGACGGGCTTTTGCAGCGGCGTCTCTGCGTGCCATTGCTTGGATGTGGGATGACTAATGGGGCCAGAGAACCGGCTGATGCGTACCGTGTTCCGGCCATTGTAAAATGTGGCGTGGTGCAGGGCCAGGCCTTCTGGGCTCTCACGAGGAAGAAAGGTCGACGACTTCATGGACGAAGGAGAGGAAGGGGAGGAAGAGGAGGGGGGGGAGGAGGAGAGCGGATACGTGTTGGCATGGAAGTGGGTGAGACGGCCGGCACCTTGGCCTTCAGCCAGGGGACTGCTCTTGAAGACAAAAGGGCGGCGGCCGGCGCGGCGCTTACGGCCAGCCCTAAGCTTGTCGATGCGGTTCATCTTGACGTCTTCAACGCGTTTAGAGCCGAGGCCCTTTCCGGCCATAGAGCAGAACCTCCACAGGGGGAGAGTCTGCGGCGAGTAGGAGTGGGATGCGGCGGCGTCGGCTGCTTTCGCATGGAAGCGCATGACGTTGACGGGATGCGGGGGAGCGGACAACGGCTGAGACACCGACAGGTGGTGATGAGGCGCATCCTGACGACCCTCGTTGTAGCTAGCTGCCTTCTTGGGTGCTTTCCAACAGTCAAAGGCATCATCATGGGCGTTCGGCATGCTCGAAACACCACTACCTGTCACTGTCTGAGCGTTGCGTTCCATCGTCGGGTTGGAATGGCTGATGATGGTAGTCTGCGCTACCCCATCCATATGCCTCTTTGATGAATCCGGTCCTTTGGTGTTGTTGGTGTGTGGTAGGGATGCCATCGGCTTACAGTAAGCTATTCTAGAGGTGTTCAGATAGAGATGGGCGATGACGATAGCAAAGATTGAGGGGAGTGAAACAAAGGCTTTGGTTGTACGTGGATACTAAAGAGAAGAAAGAAATTGGGTAGGGTGGTTGCTTGCTTGCTTGCGGGAGATTCCCACTCTGGGAAGCGTCGAGATGGTGAGGTGGTAATGGTTGTCGGGATGCCAAAGGACGGGGAGGGGGTGGATCTTGTTTTTTTTTTTTTGGTTGCTTGGTTTTTTTTTTTTTTTTGGGAAATTGGGAAATATTGATGAACAGGAGAGATGGCGACGAGGAGGACAGATGGAGATGGCCCGGTCTTTATGATCCGCTTCCAAGCCAACGGTCAGCGCTGACACGGTTGGAGGCCAGAGCTCAATAAACACATATTATTGTTTTTATATTGGATAATATATCCTTTTGAACGGGGCGCTGACGACCATATGGCGCCACGCTACACGACGGATATGATCGTGACAGCAGCTTCTTTGGAGATGGAGTGGCTCAATGAATATCCTCCGCTGGGTTGGTTCGTTATCGTAGTGCAGCACCGACACAAAGTCAATGCTGCACCCTTCCTTGACCTTGACTCCGGCTCGACCAATCTGGATTCAGCTCTCCATCTCTACATTATCTATCATTCTTAGTCTGGGCTGGCTTGGTGGCTTGGGAAAGAGATAGATAGACCAAGAGGAGAATAGCGCGCAACCGGCGATGGGAACTCATCAGCGCCCTCAGCCCCGTTTCGGCCTAGATTCTGCCTGCAACAGCTCCAGCTATAGGACGCGCCATATAGACCAACAATTAGGTACATATTGATTTATATATCCAGTACTTCGGTAATCATATCCTGCCGCAAAGAATCAAAAGGGCATTCGACGAGCCTAGAATTAATCAATATCCTCCATTCTGGGTGTCATGTAGTACAGCCAAAAGGAACCATAAAGCATACACATTTTTATATCAAGATATCTGAACGAAGATTTGAGTTTTTTCGGTCATCCCTACATCCATGATTCCATCTTGTAAACTGTGGCTGATTGGAGGAGGCTGGAAAATTCTGACGATACACAAGATCGGGACGCGTGTCCGGCGGAAGTAGAAAAATGAGCTCACGTCATACATACTGATACTCCGCGTCCTCCTAGTCCGCCGAATACATCGTAGAACCTGGCCACACCGAAATGGACTTGTTCTAAGGATCGATCCAGCTGCAAATGAGTTATAAAACACGAAAGCATGGCCGAATAGACAGCGACAGCGACGGCTAAGAATAATAAGGCGTAAGAGCTCGTGTGCTACGGGAGTGGTATGAATGATATGAGTGATGCCCCTACAAAGTGCCCCATACAAAGAGATGTAAGTACGTAGCACCCCACAGAGCCGGTGCTTTGGATATGTAAAAAGACCCGCTAGGTGCCCACAAATGTGGAGCACTGGGTTGTTTGTTTTCTCTCTGAGATTGTATTCAAGTACTTGGATATACCCGAGTTGTATTATGATCTTCATAAAGGGCCCAGCTGCCATATCCCAGCTGCGCAAAGCATCCAGCTATGAATGCTTGTAAGAAGAAAGGCGATATACAAAACATGAGAGTGGAGCTATTATATGTGCAGAAAGAGCGGGTGCATCGGTGCCCATATCGCGGGTCCACAAGGCATGTCAAGAAGGCCGAGTGGAAGGGACTACGACGGGAGGGCATGTACTGGCGCTGAACAGGAAAGAGAAAAAGGCTAGCCTCGTTAGCCGGCTGTCGAGATGAAAAAAAAAAGGCCTTATCAGTTATTCTGAGGGAAGTCCGCCAGCTAGAACGGGAGGATGACGGAGCCGGCAAGAAGGAGCATGGTGTGCATGCATGGACCGGCTGCATGCGGGCTAACACGGCGACAACGAATCAGTGCCATTGCCCAGTGCGTTCACAAATATCTTGTCGGCAATAATGTTGCTACGGCTTGCACATCCTCAAGACAGGCCAACAAGCGACAATGATCTTTCCTGCTTCGCATGGCTCCGCCGTCTGCATCCTTGTCAGCCCCTGTAAAACCAACCCAAGTCAAGATCGCAGACGCCCCCCTTCTCTTCAACAAATCACATGTGTGGATGTACTTGCATTTGTATGCGGCAGAACGCCATCTCATTTGATTTCATCTACGTGATATTTCTTGATCCAAAAAAAAAAAAGATGTCTACGGGCGTGCAAGGAAGACTTAACAACAACCGACGACGACAAAGAATGTACTACAAGGAAAACATCTCGATTATAAGCAGTAGTAGAGAAAGGCGGGAATTAGGAGGGAGGATTATAAACAACAAACTAATCAGGGCGTGTGGGGAGAGAGACAGAGAAGAAGAAAGCGGCCAGTGTCAGTACAAGAAGAGCGCCCCAGAGAGGGGTGAATAAGAGAAGGAAAGACGTACAGCGGGAGAGCCGGGTTGCGAGGCCTCGATGATAGCGAGGTTGTACCCGAGCTGGTCCGCACTACCGTCGCCCTGTTCCTGCTGATGGACCTTCGCCATCCCGGCCGCAAGCGACTCGATTTCTACCCGCTCGTAGTTCAACGTCCTGCGCAGATATCCCGCCGCCTTTTCTAGCACATCCATCTCGTCAAATGTCAGCGCCCGTTCCAGCGCTGACGTCCCGTTGCTCTTGATCTTGCCCTTCATCATCATGATAAACGGCACTATAAGAAATAGAGGTAAAGGGAAACCAGCTCTGAGTTTCGGAGCTTCTTTGTTGTCGTTTTCATGTTAGGTTCGAAGAAAATGTGTGACATACTGGTACGCTTGTCCTTGAATAGACCCAGTTTCTCGAGGTCAGCACGCAGGGCTTTCTCGTCGATGAGGACGGTCTGGCGGTCCAAGTTTCTCGCGAGGGCGTCGATGCAGAGCCCTTGCCACGCGGGGAACTTATCAGCGACGAAGATGCGGACGCGTTTAGGTTTAGCGGGGTCGAACGAGAGTTGGGGACCTCCTGAGGGGGCGGCTCCTTTAGCCTTGGCCTTCCGCTTGGCCAGATTGATCTCCGTCGTCCGCACGCTGCGCACAGTCTCCTTCACATACTCGGCCGCATCGATCATCGAATGATCAACGCTCTGGTTGCCTTCCGGGAACGTCGCATTCTGGATCGATCCCTTCTCTCCAAGAATCGTTCCCCATACATGCTCCGCGAAGTGCGGCGCTATTGGGGCGATCAGCAAGGTTTGCACTCGCACGTAGTACCTCAATAAGTCCGCATGCATCCCTCCTTCTTCTGCTGTGAAATCTCGATACCAATCTCGGGCTCCCAATAGTTCATAAAATCCAACCTTTTGGGCTTCTTTGTATTGTGATCTGTCAAGAATAATAACAAAAAAGAAGTAATCGCACTCAATCAACTCCTCTTTTGAATTGTGAAATGTTTGGCATACTGACTCATCGTATGCTTTGTATGTTTTGTTGATCGCCATTTTGGTTTCGTTCTCGAAGATAAGGTCAAAGAGAGTGTATGGTCCAGTTCGAAAGCTAGAATTATTACTGATAACTTCCTAATATGAAGAAAAAAAAATAGTAATGAGGACTGACGTGCATGAATACAAAATGGCCTCGTAATAGAGTTAAATGCCCTGAGGGGAAATAACTTACTCTACACCACTCGAGAAGGGTATGCAAGCGCAAGATCGACGCATTCGCCGTCAGTTCTTCAAAGTTAGCATCATCAAATCCATCGCCAGAGTCAGCGAGAGTGAGTCTGGTGGCATCGGCGCCGAACTTCTTAAGACTGTCACAAAGTGTCAAAGAGTTCCCGGTAGACTTTTACATATATGTGTGTGTGATGTATGCAAACAAAATGAGACTGGATTTAGACTTCTGCCTTCGCTTTTTTTCTCTCACAACAAGAAAGAATCCCTGTGAATGAATGAAGCGACTCAACTTTACTCATTTTTTTACCGTTCAACATGAGATGTCCATTCGCCCTCATAGTGCGAGGCCAGAATTGTTCGTCAAAGAGGGCGGTGTGGACGTAGATGCAGAAGCAGAGATGATTCGAGATCAAGTCCTTGCCACTACTGCGGATGTCCATGGGGTAAAAGTAGCGGAACTCTCTCCGCATCAGGTCAGCTTTCTCCTTAGACAGGGGCGTAGGAGTTGGGTCCGGCTGGAATTGGACGGCATCAGTGCCAAAGATGTAGTCCCACATCCGATCCGTCATTTGCTCCGCGGTGACCCCCAAGGGGCCCGGGGTCTTTCCAAAGATATCACCGCCGTGTAAGAAATGTGAAATGGTGTAGTATGCCATGTAGATGGTTGAGTCCGATAGGGACTCGACCAGAAACTGTTGGTCCCATGGGAGGCGCGACCCGAGTCCATAGCTCCTTGCGCATGCCCATTGGTGCAGCCAATCGAGATCCTCTTGAAATTTCTTCTTCGTAGGCGCGTCGCGAATGTTCATCCTTTCCAACAACTTGAATGCCTTAGCTTGCCAGGTTGGCTCTCCGTAATCGAGATACCATTGATCGCACAGAGCGACAACACACTCGTCGCTACTCCGACTGATAATGAGCCCTTCAGGTTCGGCGTAGGGAAAGGCGAAGCCATGCGCGATCAACTCTTCACGGACTTTCGGCTTGGCTTTCTCCACAGGCTGTCCAGCGAACGGGCCAACAGACATGGTACCTTGGTAAAAGCCGGCCTTGTAAGCGCGTTCCTTGGCCTCCGCAAGCTTGGCGGCGTCTTTGGGGGAGTCGATCTTGAGGGTGGTGACTAGTTTGGGTGCCGACATCTCGCCGAACTCCGGAGTCGAGAGGACCGGGATCGGGTCAAGGCTTACCCAGGCAGGGTCGAGGCCGAAGTAAGCCGCCTTCTTGCGCAAGTGCATCAGATTGATATAGTCATCCGGCGAGTCCGAGGGGACTGAGGTCACCACACCTGTCCCTTTGGTGGCCAGGACGGTCTCCATTGGTAAGATATATACGGCCTGATGTATCCCGTTGGGAGCATGAATTTTGGTACCGTAAAGAGCGCTGCCTTGCACGGTGGCCACCTGGGTGACTACTCCACGCTCGGCAGTGAGGTTCTGAAATGCCATGTTGCGGGCCGCTCTTGGCGTGCAGATGTACAACGAGCCGTCCTTCATCTGGAACGCGCCGTATTGTATGTTTGGACCTACGAAACAGTTTGTCTGACCGTACATCGTCTCCGGTCGCAGAGTTGCCGCCACAAAGAAGACATCTTTCCCCGAGAGTTGAGTCGCCAAATCACCAGCCTGGGGCCCCCACTCAAGCACTTTCATCTTGAGACAGGTGTACTCTTGTGAGCCGAGTCGCTCGCCGCTCGACCGATCGTGGTCCATACACGGCTGGCCATCCTTGGGACTATAGATCGTGTACCGTTCACCAAATTTTACATATCCTTTCTCCTTGAGTCTGTTCATTTGCCATCGCACAAAGGCATCATAGTAAGGATTAATATCAGTCGTGATAAATGATCTCCGCCAATCTACTCGAGCTCCAAAGGCGTTTAAATCATTCTGGTTCAAATATGACATTGTATCAACTACTCGCTCGTCACTTGTGCTTGCGGTCATCAGAAGGAAAGTCACTCACCTTGGCGATCGGAGGAAAGTATTGGAGCCAATATTGAGGATCGGCGAATTTGGGAATATCTGTCATCGAGACCCCAATACTCTCCATGATTTGAAACTGGTATTGCAAGCCGGTGGACTTTGCTTGAAGTTTGCCTTTTTTCGCCTTGCTTTTATCTTGGCTTTCGCTGGTTGAAGGCTCAGTTGAAGTAGATTCACTGATAACAGATTGTGGCTCGTATTTCGAGAGGTCTTGTCCGAACTGCTCTAGCTCTCGAATGATCTTGTCCGAAGCTGACTGGAACAACATAATCAGTTGGTTAGCTTATTATGTCGTTCCAACGGCGCTCATTCTCTTTGTTCTTCATCTGTGATTTTCATGCAAGGTGTGAATGAAGAGTAGAAACATGCCTTGATGGGCATTCCGGTGGCATGCCATCCGACTGGGAAAAGGGCCCGTTTACCCCGCATCCGCTCGAACCCGACGGCGAATTCGATTTTTGAGATTGTAAAAGCATGTCCGAGGTGGAGTGATCCATTCATGTAGGGGTAAGGAAACGTTCCAAAAAATTTTGGGTACCTGGGGCAAAACATTTACATTTTCAAAAATTGGCAAATTGTCCTTATTATATAACGATTATTTTGAGACGCACACTCACTTTTGGCGCAGCTCTTCTCCGCTTAAATCTACTAATTCTGGGTTCTCTGTGTACGGAGAATCAGTCTTCAAAAAAAAAGGGGGATCAGTGTCATGATTCCTGAGTGAAGACGACTCATGAGGTTGAGTGATTGACTGACTTGAAAAACTTTCGACAGAGCCCATTTTTCTTGAGCTTCTTTTTCGTACTTAATCAAATCATCACGCTTGGTAAACTAGATATTCGAAATACTCAACAAGAAACATGAGTTTATTATAGCAGATGAAGCGGCTGATCAGGGGTTACACACATTACCGCCCATATCCAAGGTAGCCTCTTTCTGCTTTCTGTCCATGAGCTCCTGGATGGATGAAGGTGGTGGGTTGGTAGATTGAGCCATGACGGTGGCCGTGGTACTTGTTAACCCTCTGATTCTACGGTTGATCGGATGACGACGGAATAGGATGTCCGAGAAGGCTGACTTCAGGGTTTTGAGGGATGACCTGGATGCCGTTGTGATGGTTTCTGTGGAGAAAGACCGAGTCGATTGCAAGTCGACCTGATCAAACGTGTTTGTTGAGTTGTTCACTTGTCCAGTGAAGGTGCCGATGCGGTGACCAGTCTGGAAGAGCCCAGGGGAGGCTTGACTGGTTATGCATATATTCATTATGCTGTCTATTCAACAACCTCATTAACAAGGGCAGGTGTGCATTTCCAAGAGGGAAAGGGCTGATTTGGAAGAAGCACCAGGTGACAAATAATGGTCAACTATTTCCAGAGAATGATTTGACAAGAGAAACTTCGCCATCAAACTGTTGTTTGTGATGCTCTGCAATCAACAGTGAATCCCAGAAACACACTGAGATTGTATTCCTTCCAATAGAAATTGTGGCAAGAGGAGATACCAGCCAGAAAGATCATCAGAAGGTTTAATGATAACAAAAAAACAAAGAGGAATTCCTGCAGATAGAAATATTTCCAGCTCTTAAAATGTTCTTTCATCACTGGTCAGGCTTCCTCATCTCCCTCAGTGGAGCTACATGAGATGCTTAGTACTGGCTGTGCTTCCGTTCTCCAGAGCGTCTGGCACAGCCAAGAGATATAATCTGTTTTTTTTCTTAAAACAATTGTGACTATCCCAAAAACATTCAAGCTGGCCAAAAAAAGGAAAATTTATCTCTTGCTGACAGTGGAAAACAAGGAGCTTGTACTGAAACTATCTCAAAGCTGAGGGTGAGGGTCAGTTTGATTTTCTGCAAAACAGTGATTGTGCACAAACATTTGGTTCTACATGAACGGAACTGGTTTCTACTAGGTATTATTTAATATCTTCAGCAAGCAGGAGATATCATACCATGAGATTTAGCACATAATGTGCTAGCTGGAAGCAATAAATCAAAGTAAGCATGAGGGACTGTCACTGAAAAAAACAAAGTTTGGCCTGCTGAAGGTAGTTGACATGCAATGGTATTCTGATGTTGAATGGATCTTAGATCAACTGGGTTTTTTGACTGTACATTGAGGATGGAATATTTGGTGGGAATTCAAGAAAGAAGAAATATTCAAGAGATCCACAGCTGTGTGTGGTAGGTGAAGCTGAGTAAACTAAGAGCGAAAAAATAACAAGACCAGGTTTGGCACCACCAGGAAGATTGGTCTACTGATTTAAAATTGATTGGGATAAAAACAAAACTGCCCATCATTTAGATACCACAATTTCTTTATTCAGGACAGGCCAGATGGTTCTTTGATCAACAGTGCTATTGGTTGAGACTTTTTGGGTCTAATTTAGCACCACAATTGCAATATTATAACCACACCAGATTGGATGTATAACAATATTGTCATACGATTGCTCAAGATGAGAGAAACTGATCCGCCACAAGTGCTAAATCTTGGGTGCTATAGACACAATTGAGAACCTGCAGGCCAAGTATAGATCCCTGGCTTGCATTTGCACACCACCACAGGATGCTAAACCTATAGCTAAAACTTCATGAAAGGTCTAATCCCCTGGCCATCTTTCCTCAACCTTGATTTTAATTACTGTCAACTCTTCTCAACCCACAATCCTTCTATCATCATGGAGCAAAGGAATGTCAAGGGAAATATTAAAGGAAATGAGATTAAAGAAATCCTACCTCATTTTGCTTCCAATCAAGACATGATAAGGCAATCCCATTCAACCCAAAAACAATTAATTTTTTATTTCAGTTGGGTTCTCATCCATCTACACCATGCAGCAGCAACAAGAAGCCATACCACATTGTGGATCTCAACCTGACCCATTGACAAACCTTCCACAATGTTTTGAATCAGGATACCACCAATTTTTTGAAGACTAATTTTCTGCAGATCCCATTTATCCAAAATAAATTTTTCAAAGAAGGCTCTAAATGTGCAGGCCACATTTCTTGAAAATAGTTGAACAATTGAGTAACAACTCACAAAATTTACTTTTTCCAAAAGCCAGATGCCTTAGGCAAAACAGGTTTATGTACACTACTGAAGAGCACATAAGTCATATGACCTGCAAGGGAGGATCTGATGCAAACAAAAAAATACCTCTGCTTGGCCATATCTAATTCAAATTAGAGCTTTATTATGATTAATTTGTGTGGCTAATATCCAAATATACAGTGATACCTTTGAGAAAAAAAGGAAGAAGATCTCAAAAGGCTGCTGGCCATTGGAAAAGAGTGTTTCCAGGGATTCTTGGATTCCTAGATTGTATGCATTGGGAATGGAAAAACTTTCCAACAGGGTGGGCTGGGAAATTTCAGGGAAAAGAAAAGGTACATTTTTTATTCTTTCCACACATTTTAAATAAATAGTTCCTTTGTATTTCAAATAATAGGTTCCTAATATCTTTCTTGAAGCAGTTGATTCATAAAATTTGTGGTTCTGGAATTCCTGGATCAATGTTATCAAAATCTTGGACAGCTTTCCCCTTTTCAAGAACCTTTTGAATGGCAAGACACCCAAATTCAAATTTAACTACAATAATACATTTTAGGTCTGAAACCAGCTAAGATCCTCTGATTCATGCAAACAAAAAAAGAACCATCAGAAAATCTTCAAGCAACAAGGAACACAATCTATGCAGCAAAATGAAAATTCAAAAACAAATCAGTTCAAGGCCTCAGTCCCATTTTCCACCTCAAAGAAACTCTCGCTGACTCAGATTATACCACTCAAGTCAAAACTGATTCAGATGGAACGCTAAAAGCTTTATTCTTCTGCCACCACTCCTCACTCACCAATCTTACCACACAATCCTATTTCTTGATAGCACCTACAATACAAACAAGTAGAAGATGCCCCTCCTCCACATTGCTGGCATTAGCGGGAACAAATCATTTAGTGTCGCTTTCTTTTTTCTGGTGGAAGAAACTGTTGAATTAAATGCTTGGGCTCTTGAATGTTTTCAGTCAGTTGTATCAGTTTACCCCATCACTCTGCCTGAAGTCTTGATCACAGAACACAAACTGGCTTTAATTAATGTGATTAAACAAGTCTTCCTGAACTCAACTCATATGCTCTTCACCTGGCATGTTGAAAAGAAAATCCTGATTGAGTTCACAGAATTCTCCATCACTGGTCCAACTTGATACAGATTTCAACTCCTAGTGAATTTTATTCATCTTTTTCCAGATTTTCATAAATTTATCCTAGAGACTTTGTGGAATATTTTGAGAAGAACTGGGTTCCCCTTGCGCCTCACTTTTCCAATGCTTGGACAAAGATAATTACTCACTTTGACCATTTAAAAACGTGCTGAATTGAATCATCATGCTCTTACATAAAAACCCATCTCCTCAATTCTAAATCCTATCTTCCCACCATTGTCAAAATGATCTCCCTCTCTTTTGAAGCCCAAAATCACAAGATCAAGTCTGAGTTCCATCAACAAAATATTCCTGCTCTGAAAAACATTCACTCAATTTTCTCACTGTGTCATAGGAAGATCTCCAACTGTGCTCTCCAAAAAGCCCATGGTTGATATACCAAACTGATCCATCAAGAACCTGTAAGATTCCATAAAGCTCAGCATAAGCCAACATGAATCCCATGAAAACATTGAATTGCACAGTTGCTGAAATCTTGTAAGTGCATGGAACCCAAGGAATTTCACCCCCAGTGGCACTTGAAGGTATGTCTCATTTTTTTTATTCTACATCTCATTTTTTTTATTCTACAAATCTCCACATGGATTCTGAATTTTTTTGGGGGTATGCTTGGTCTTTTGGGATTTGAAACCTCTGAATGCCTCTCAGGAAGATCAAGTGCAGGAAAAAATCAACAAGATCAAGATCGACTTCTCTCAAAAAAATGAATCCATCTGAAAAACAAGTCCATCTTGACTCAATTGATCATATCCTTAAAGGATCTGCAACTCTATTTAACATCAAATTGCCCAAAGGCTCTCAAACCACCCACAGTCAACCATAAGCTGCCTTCAAGAAGTTTAACCCCAAAAACAAAATTTGTGAACCTTCTCAGTTTGAAAGAATCCAGCTGTTGGAATTTTGCTCATTAACCCCTTTCCTCTTTATTCTCATTTTCTCTTACCTCTGTCACTCTTTTGTTCTCTCCAGCCAAAATCATGCATGTGTTTCATTCAAAATACAATTGTCTGTCAGACCCACAACTCAGCCTCTTGTATTCAGCTATTTAGCTTTCTCATGCTCCTGAATTAAAATCCTCATCAGTTCTTGACCAGACTGTTCCTGGTGTTGGCACATTTAGCCCCAACATTCAGCACTCAATGCTTTGGCACATTTAGCCCCTTAGATTGAGTTGATTAGCCCTTTTATCAGACATTGTGTGATACTACTTTTTCTTTAAAAAAAATATTTCCCCTTGACTCATTTAATTTTAATACCAGCCAAGATATGTTGTCTTGGAGAAGAAGGATCAAGATTCCAAGAAAATGAAGGTTCGGCCCCCCAAAAAAGTTAATCCTGTGTGATCAACCCAAAAAATTTCAGTCCTTCTTGAATCCCCCCCCAATACCTCAGACATTTTCACTGCAAAAAAAAACTGGCTCAACTACTTGCAGTTGACATGCAGAAACTCCAAGGAAGCTTGTGGTGTTACTCAAACCTTTCTCCAAGAATGATTGAGCCAAGCTTTGATGCACAGTGACTGTGCTAACAAATCTACATATGCAGACAGTTGGAGTTTGGATGGCAGCTTAGCTGGAGCATGCTGCATGTCAACTGCAGGCAGTTGACTGAGTTTTTTTTGCAGTGTTCCCTCCCATTATTCACCAGTACATTGACAAAATCTTGGATGTTGATGCCAATGGACACTGTGGATTCTGAGTCATTGCATTGACTTTGGGACATGGTCAAGATGCTTTCATGGAAATCCGGAAAGAAATCTACCATGATCTCAAGGTGCAATCAGACTTCTACTTGGATCAAGGCTTCCTTCATGAAATCTGTCAGATTCTGGTTACAGAACCAGGCCCAAACATGAAGATGTGCCAAAGGGTTTCATCAACCAAGGCAATTCCACGTAAGCAGCTAGTGCTGTCCATACAAAGTATGAAGACCATCACTGACATAGTAGGGTCATCTGTAGCCTTTTCCACAGATAGAGGCAATGTGTCCCAAAGGCAAGGAGAAAGACAAAGCGTGCAACATACACAAGACAGAAACGTGCACCACAAGGAGTTGGGAAATTCCCAAGATTTGTCTGAGTGAGTATAAAGACTCCTCATTTCAGGATGATGGATCCTCAGCTAACTCAAAGAGACCACATCTTCTTTAGACCAGAAAACTCCCCAGCAGTCTCCTTAGCCTCCTTAGCTACCCACATTAGCCAACTACCAAACATGTAAGCAAAGCGGAGTAGCAGTGAATTTTAGACTCAGACCCAGCCAAGCTAACATTCATAATTGCAACAGCAGCACAACCAACAGACTGCAAACTTCAGTCAGCAGCCTACAAAAACGCTTGTCATAAGCCGAGTAGGATTGCCAAGGTCATTATCTCAGCTCACTCATGCTCACTCATGAGTAACAGTTTGCAGATCACTAACTCGTAGACCTTGCAATAGACACATGATCCTTGTCTTTGACTCCACCACTTCCCTTCTTCATCCTAATCCTCTCTGTCACTACTTTCCTTCTCCCTAAGGTTCCTTGAGCTTAGAACATCAGCTTAATTGTTAAGAAACACAGTTTCAACCTGCTCTTAGGTGATTAGATCTTCACATTACTTCTTATCTCATCACCGTTGTCATTGGCCGTATTGGGCACAGATTATCATTGTCATTTAGCATAGAGTCTGATCAAGAAATATCACTCTTAGTTCCTCCAATTCTTTTAAAATCAACAGAGTAGCTCTAAAATTATGTATGTCTTTTTTTTTCTGTGGAGAAAATGCATGGGAAAGCTACCAACAAGTTGAACCACCCTCAGCTTCAATAACAGCTTTCATCCTATCAGGCATTGAGTTGATGAGGTGGTCAAAGATTGAGATCGGGAAATCGGACCATGCTTGCTGGATTGCTTCTTGCATTTCAAGGACTATTTGGGGGTGGTAGAGATCTTGGATATTGATCTTAGAGC
>SMGU01002575.1:0-14957 GCA_004348175.1 Puccinia novopanici | reverse complement strand
TTTTTTTGTTTTTAAGTAGCTTGTTTCATTGCCTCCAAGGAATTCAACAGACTAACAACAAGTGTACACATATTGAGTGAGGTGAGCAGTGAGTAGAGATTCAAAATATATTCAAGCAATTACCGAAAAACAAAATTTAATAATGATGCCCTCCTTTCACATAAGCTTCAACATCTCGAGGTAAGTTGTCAAGTCAATCGGGCTTTTACTTTTGAGGCTCTTTACTTGAGAGGACCGGAGGGTGCTTAACCACTCTAAGTTATAGCAGTTTCCAGGCATTTGTATCGCAGGTGGAGCCTCGCTCTCTTTTGGATTATCAGGTATGCGCTCTCGATCACGATTGGGACGGCACCCTTTCTTACGAGTATTGGTTGAGCCGTCGTTCGTGAGCCAATCAATTTGATCCATGATGCCATCCATCCGGGGGTGACGCCAAGGGATTCGAAGGATCGCAAACTTTTTGCCTCGTTTTCCACCTCGACGTTTATCGGTGCGATCTGGAGATGGACTCTCGTCAGATGAATTGGTATCCGTGGAATCTTCGGGCATAGTTTCATCGGCACTGCAGCATTTTTCGACTATTCCTGCTAACTCTAAAAGGGCAGGTGTCCGTATCAAGAACTTAACTCGCTTCTTCTTGAGCTACAGAAAAGCACATAAACCAAAGAAGTCAATCAACGGATGACACAGAGCACGGCAATGTAAAGGTAGATAAACAAATCAGACACTTACCTCGGTCTGGCGAGTCACTTGGCGGAGTCTTTGAGCGTTGCGTTCCTGTTCCTCAGCTGTCCAATTGTTTTCTTGGCGATACCTAGGAAAAGATATAGCAGTCAGTTTACTCAACATCACACAACTTGATGGAATGCCGGCTTACCTTCTTTTCAATCTGCCGTTAACATACGTCTCCAGGCACTTACGAATTTCCGACCGAGAATGCAAATCTAGACTAATTTCATCGTATTCGCGGCACCGAACCAGCTTGAGAAAAAGTTTGTAGGCCAGCGACCATAAATACCGATTGTCGCCGGCCGACATCGATTGAGTGAGATCCGGTCGGAAAGATTTAACACCACACTTAGACATACCACGCCAAATAATGGCAAGTGTTGCACGAGTTGCATGTTCATTCCCAGGGCCTTCAGGTCCATATGGAAACGAGGAATCTTGCTCGCTATCCGCCTCGCTGTCTTGTTCAGACTCCGCGTTTTCGGGATCATGCGTCTGTTGACTACTGCATGACGAATCTGATTCACTTGAAGAATCATCTGCCTCATGGGAAGCCACCTTCCTGGGGAAATTCCATGTAGCCTTCTCAGCTTCAGCGGCAGGAGGAGGGAGTTTGTCATCTTGCATGCACGCCCCAAACAGTGTTTTTACGTGGAAACGTATCAAGGCCTATGAAAGCAACATTATGAATAAGAATTAACAATACAACTGATCATGGAGTCGAGTGGGGATTAGGAATTACTTACCGGGAGTCTACCGGATCGCATGGTTTGCCTTTGAGATGAGCCCCCAGGTCGCGCGTTCTGAAGGACGGATTTTGTTGTAGAATGTAGAATGGATGTGTTGAGTTCTCTCACATCATCAGCAATATTTTCAACCGCTTTGAGAAGTTGAGAAGATACGTTCGAGACCTCCTTTGTACACGAGTGGAGTACATCAGAGAGTCTTCTGGATATTGGCGCCAGCAAGTCGTCAGATAATGGCAATTCTTCTCCGGCGGATTCATCAGGAGGGTTGTGTTCAATACTCTCCCTCCACGATGGAAGCCTACGGCCAGCAGCTTGCGAGGAGCCGTCGCGACTAGAGTCCAATCTATCGGGCAGTTTCGGGTTGGGAGTGCTTGTAAAAGGGCCTCGGTCATCTGTTGAATCCGCTACAGCGCCCTTCTTCTTGATGAGGAAATCATGGCGTCGCCTTGACAGCGTCGTAGGATCTCTGGAGATTCTTTCGCTGGTATCGGCTAGTTCGAGTGCGGGAGCAGGTTGGGTTTTCTTTTTTCGAGGTTGGCGAGTGTCGAATTGACCATCTCGATTGCTGGTGCACGAGTGTGAATCATATTCGTTATCAGAATCCAGTGGCCGCTTGAGTGAGCGTCGTGGCCCCAAAGTGTCTAAATGACTGCTTTGGTTGCTTTGGTGGCTGGCGTCGGACTGTAAGGCATATTCTTCATCGTCATCTGTCGCTCGCTTGGATAAACGTCTTGGTCCCAGGAGACGGGCAACCAAGAGAGCATACTGAGCTATCAATGCCGATCGCCTGGAAGATGACACATTGATTTCGTGTTGCCTGAGGATCGATTTGATCTGAGAATCGGAGAGAGAAGAAGCAGGCGGTAGGTTGGGGGGGGCCTTCGGAGGAGCTGACGATCGCGCAGGTGGGCTATGTAATGGTGAGGGTGGTTCATCCAGTGGCACGGGTAGGCCGGGTGTTGGCTCGTGGGAATCGGACGGCCCCACAGGCGTGGATGATAGCCCAGCGGAGTTATGTAGAGCGGATGGGGGCACAGAATGATCGTTGATGGGGATAACTAAGCCGAGGAGATCATGAAAGGCTGTGCCAGGCCGTAAGGCATCAGTTTGGCCCGGGTCAGTAGCCGGTTGATTGGACGGGGTTGCAAGGTTCACAAGGGGAGCGTCTTCGTCAGTGGCGGCCCGTACTTCACGATGTTCAGTCAATGGTGGATCGGTCTGGGCATTGTTATCAGTGGCAGGGCGTGGATTGTCGGGCTCGGCTGAATTCGAGTCAAGGCTTGGTTTGGCCTTCTCCTCTGGTTGACGCTTGGTGGGGACAACGGGCGGAGGCGGCAAGATAGGGGATACAGGTGGTCTTGGTGCGTTGCTTACAGGAGAGGACGGCAATGGTGAATCCGGAACGGGGGGACGCGGCTTTGCCCGTAGAGGTGGAGGTGGGCTTGTGAGGGGATGGCTTCTCTTGGGTCTGCGCCTTTTTCGTTGGGTTGATGGAGGTTCGCGGCGATGTCGCTTGCTCTTGGGTGACGTATCCCGTGATGTTCGCCGCTTTGTGGCAAAAAGGTGGCGGCGGAGAGGGGGAACGCGGCGTGAAGTTGCGAGCGATGAAGAGTCATGGGGGGTAGGAGTCGGTGTCCGCGGACGAGGTGCCCGTTTGAGGGTGGCCGCGGCGGAGAGGGGGTACGCGGCGTGAAGTTGCGGGCGATGAATAATCATGGGGGTAGCAACGGGCGGAATCGGCAAGATAGGGGATACAGGTGGTCTTGGTGCGTTGCTGACAGGAGAGGACGGCAATGGTGAATCCTGAACGGGGGACGCGGCTTTGCCCGTAGAGGTGGAGGTGGGCTTGTGAGGGGATGGCTTCTCTTGGGTCTGCGCCTTTTTCGTTGGGTTGATGGAGGTTCGCGGCGATGTCGCTTGCTCTACGTATCCGGTGATGTCGCCGCTTTGTGGCAACAAAAGGTGGCGGCGGAGAGGGGGAACGCGGCCGTGAAGTTGCGGGCGATGAAGAATCATGGGGGTAGAAGTCGGTATCCGCGGACCAGGGTGTCCGGTTGAGCGTGGTCGCGATCTGATGACAGGCGGCTGGGCAGATGGCTTCACATTTTTTTTATTCCTCGCGGTCTGGAAGTTGGAATCCTGGGGCTGCGGGGCGAAGTGCCCGTGATTGTTTTAGATTTCGGGGGGGTTGCTTTCGGTAGGAATTGGTGGTCGGGGGAGTTTGCGTCTTGGATGAGGTGACATGTCGTCAGAGCTTGAGTCAGATCGAGCATGCTTGCCAAGGGTTCATTGGCACCGCTAAAGCGTCTTCATTCAAATCTGCTGAAGCATCATTTCCAGACAGATCGCATTGCAAATCCGAGGATTGTCGCCAAACTGAGAATCGGATCGGGCGGCTCGAAAGGTCTCATACGCCCGTACCAAGGTTTCGCGGAAATTCCGTTTTTCTGGGGAACGTCGTGTATACTGAGGAGAACGTGAAGCTTGGTCATGTTCAGTCGTGCTGGAGCTGAGAGTCAAACTTAGTCAGTGCAATACTTTAGCTTGAAGATGTTATGATTAACTTACGAAGGAGTCTGTATAAGCATTTGTCTGATTGGGCCCAAAGTAAAGCAGCATTGGGTGCTTTGATCCGGGTAAGATGTGCGTAGTACATCTTCAAAGCTTCCTTCTTATCCTTGGATTGATCATAGGGGACATTGTGTTTGGAGAGGATGATTCGTAGGTTGGCTACTGATAGCTGATTCGGTGCTGCAAGTATGAACTGAAATTAGAAATGCTGCTAGCCACGCCAGGTACTGGTTGGTGACAGAAGCGACTTACCTATCAGAGAGATGGGTCTGAGGCTTGAGATGTAGACTGCCCGCGCGGGAAGCCATGCCGGCAGCACTTGATGAGAGCGCGCACAAGGCTGGGTGATTGTGAAACTTGAGTCGAGAATTGGAGGAAAGAAGCTTGATATAATGACAAGAAGTGGTCAAGTATAGCCGGCGGTTGCGCGATGGATGTTAATATGCTGAGACAGGCCGGTTGCGATGGATATTGTTAAACTGACGTAAGCCGGTGGGTCGGTGACGCGTGTTGTTAGGTCTGACTCATCAGCCGCTGCGCAGCGGCCGTCATGGGCCGCAGCCAGCCCGCACATCGACTCCAACGCGAACGGATGGATGTCTTGACACCACGAACATCTGCAGTCGGGAGTGCCCAGAATGAATGCTGAAGATCAAGATGTCCGAGTTTTGAACACGAAAGATGAAGAGCGCGCGCTAGCATTCAAGAAAATCGAAATGGCGGTCAGAGACTCCGATATCTGGAAGGCAGCGTGGTACATGGGGAATTTCTAAAGCGATCTTACACCTTGACACGCGGCGAACTCAAGTGGCTTCAAGAAGAACACATGGATCGAATAAAGGGCTTACAGGAAGCAGTTGCTGAACTTCAAGCGATGGCTCTCAATCACGCCCAGGAAGACTTTTCCGATTGGCTCCAACACGGATTGCCCTTTTGGGTGGTCGAGGAAGTCAGCTACAGCAAGCATTTCAGCAATTCTAACGTGGCTCACCTCGAGCGAAAAATCACGACCGACTGTCGTGCGGCGGCGTACTTGAAGGGTGTCATCGAGATGAGGAACAATTTGGCTGGATTGTCGATGGTTGAAAGGACGAGTCAAGGAATCGAGCTCGAAGCAATGGGTGCTTGTCCCGGTGTCGAGGCCTATGAAAAGTAAGTTTCGCTTAAGGTGCTAATCTAATTAGTCTTTACTGATGTGAATTCGAAAACAGGCTTCAAATGGAAGAAGTGGACTGGGAGTTCGTTGAGAAAAATGAAACACTGGAACCACTGACGCAATGGACCGTCGTTCGCTTTGGGAATCGTCAGGAAAGCGGGGTCTGTGAGCATGCATGAGAGGATTCGCGGCGCTGCAGGCCGTAGAATCTGATTAGATACATGCATGCTCTTTGTTTGCCCAATTAAGTGCATGTTCATCGTTTGCCCAATTAGGATCATGCCCAAATACCTAGAAATTACCGCCTCGTGATCTTGTAGAGCATTCTAAATATTTATACAAATAAATATTCCAGGCCGTATTTGGCACCGTCGACATGATAATTGCAAAAACCAAAAAAAAATCAACAAGAAAAGTACCGACCCGCAGTGCTCCATCCTGGAAACCTGCTGGCAAGAGCTATAACCTTAACTTATACAACCGTCTGAGACTCAGGAGGGGACAGTTGAGTTACACAGCGAGGATCACGGGGGACGCCGCGGTTGCGGCCGCCGGCCGCGCGCAATGCCGCAGGCTGGGCCTTCCAGTGACGCCTCGAAAATTAGGTTTCGCGTATATACTCATGTAGATGGAAACCTAATTGCCACCGAAACCTAATTGCAGTACAGATTTAACCGTACCGCACACTTTCAGAGAGTCCCTCAGCTATCTCTCACATGGATTAAGATGATGCCTTATTGTCTATCCATTGATGGCATAAAAATTCACACAACCCATTCATTCGATCGAAAATTATTCAACTTCCCCCACCATCACCAATACGATGGCCCCGTCCACGAACCCGGTTCCCCTTCCCGACTGGATGAAGAAAGACTTCGACCCGAATCGCTCAACCATCCCCTTCCTCAGGAGTCTTTTGACCGACTATGATATCCCAGTTCTGGGTGTCAAATATAAAGCGGATTTCGTTGAGTGCGTAATTATCTATGATCATGTTCACATCAACCGTAATAAAGTCAAAATGACAGGGCTCATCGAATTTGTGTTTTCTTCCTCTGCAGCTTGTTTTCACGAAAGCTGAAGCCGCTGATACCTGTGAGTACATTCATCCTCGATTACTGGTCGTTTGTCAATTTTTCCCTAATCAATTTGAACCATCGATCATAGAAACTACGCCGGGAACACTTAAGCGTGCGACCTTCTTCTGAAGGCTTCATCTATATGTATGATCGCGACCAGCTGCCTGATCAACTGGACTTCTCGCGGAAGGATAAATGTAGAGAGTTTCTGTATCTCAACGAACCAACTCGGGTGCTTAAGACATCCCTTCGACTTCAAGATCTACAACAATTATGTGAAGAAAAACTTGCAAAGCTGGGTGATTCAGCTCGGCCACGCGGCCGCTCAGCCACCCGTGAATCTGCTCCTCAGGAATCTCGACCTCGTTCACGCAGTCGATCGGCCACCCGTGAATCTGTTCCTCCTCAAGAGCCAACTCGGTTGCGCGGCCGTTTGACGACCCGGGAACCAGGTACTCGTCAGGAATCTTCACGCCCGCGTGGCCGTTCAAGATCGCGCGACGTATCTCCTCAAGAGTATTCTCGGCCACCCGGCCGTTCAAACTCTCGCCCACGTCATCGTTCTACATCGCGGGAGGCTGTAAAGAGGGTATCTTTCCCACCTGACCCTGTCCCTCCACCCAATCTCCCTAAGGCTCAAGTGCCAAAGAAGACAACTCGCCCAACAATTAATACTTCACTAGAACCTCCTAATGGCAAATCGTCAAATCCCGCCAAGAAACATGTTCCACCCACTAGACCCCGTGATCCGTCCCTTTGCCCAAACACAACTCCTCATTCCACCCCTCGCGTACCCGCCACCCCATCAACCTCCACGCGACGCAAGCCAATTCCACCTAAATCGATTTTAAAGCGTATCCCAAAACCCAAGCCAATCTACCAACCTACCCCTCCGTCAACTTCTTCACGGAAGCAGGTCGTGCATACGTCCAGTACAGACGTCGAAATGCATGACGTCGAAATGCATGACGTCGAAATGCATGACGTCGAAATGCATGACGTCGATGAGGATGTCCAAACGACTGATGAAGACAGTCTCTCCTCTTTGACCACGGATGAAGATGATACCGAGACCACTGAAGACGATGTCACACACCCCGACAACAGTAACAAGGAGAATGACCATCAGAATCACGCACAAGATAGTTCTGATGAAGGTTCTAGCGATCATTATGAAGAGGATGGCGATGAAGTTGACGCGCAGTCAGTGGATATTGAGCTGGCGAACCCTGGTGGAGAGTCCTCAAACAAGGCACGTATACTTCCCTTTGATCTAGTTGATGCAAATTGCTTAATCTTACTGGCGCTGATTTAATCAAAGCAGGGAAAGGGCAGGCGCGTGTCACCAGATGATTCTGGAGTTGTGGTACATTCCGAGTGGCCCTCAGTGTCACATAAGCCGTCCCAGGTATGTTGATATCACACTCGCCCATATCTATTCCACGGATCTGATCCTTTATCTTGTATGTTAGGGCGTAGAAAAAGTCAAAAGTAGACGAAAGATCCCCGAAATCAAATCCCACATTCCCCCATCTCTCCAAGACTCTAGGCCACCTCTATCTACACTTCGGGAGCCTATTTCCTCCCAAGACCTTTGTGGAATCGCGCTAAGGGTTTGCCGATTACACTTGGTCACGGCGTTCTTATAAATTTAATCACTGATCAGCTTGTTTGTTAGGGCATAGAGGAATATAAGAAGAGACACAAGGCCATCAAGATCAAATCTCGCACTCCCCAATTTCTACGAGGCTCGACGCCGCCTCCGTCGACCCGTGGGGAGCCTCCTTCCCTCGAACAAGTATCTTGGCCGCCACCTGGCGACTTGCGTTCAATACCGGAACCTATGCCACCACAGACTACTCGCCCAGCTTCCGGTTCGGCTCTAGATTTGTCAACCGGCCGAACTGATTACAATTACCGACATGACCTATCACTGCTGCAAAATCATAGTACCCCATATCCAGACTTTGGTGGGACCCAGCCAAAGGCTCCTGGCGAGTCAACATTAACAACGTATAGATCTCCCACTTGCCCAGCTTCTTTGATTCCTGTTGAACAGGAGAAGCCGAGCAAGTCTCCCCCAGCCCATGACCATCCTTCAGATATGATTGACTGGTCAGGTCCTGCCGACAACCCTGGCCCGTACTTCAAACCCTTGGTATTGATGCCTGCTAAACTGTGGCAATTTGCTCCCCAGGAAAGCCCAGCTTCAGCACCTCCGCCAATTCCTCCGCGCCCTAGATGCATTTCCGAATGCACTCGTGAGCCCCCAGTCTCCGTTGAGCCTCCACCAATTGCATCCTCAACCTTGCAAGTACCGGGCACCACCGGAAAGCAGCCGTCCGACACAGTAGCAAGTCAGCTTAGATCTCATCGACGTACCCCACCACCCATTCCACCACGCCCTCATCGTGGAATCCATCACGAGTTAGTCGACCAGTCAATAAGCCCCGATCTCTTTCGAGAAATATTGGTTAACCCCGAGCCACCACCTGCGGCGAGAAACTTTCCCGGTGAGTCGTATTTTTATGTGGCTTTATGGTGTTAATCCCGCAACCATTCTCATAAGTTTTCTTCAGATCTCGCCAAACCGGTCGGACTTGTCACCATTGGGGACAGGATCACTCCGAAAAGTAAGTACAACCTGATTGAGCATGCTGTATTGGCGCACGTACTATGCTAAAACTCGTAACCTCTCTTGCAGAACTGGCCATTCCAGGCAGCAGTGCAACAGTATCCAAACCTAATGGAACAAGCTTCCGACGCTTTCCTTCAAATCCGAACCACAGCCTTACTTCTGAACTCGATTCTTTAACTCTTCGATCGCTCGATTTATTACAGAAGGCCTCATTAGCCACATTTCAATCCTTAGGTGGTGCCCAATCTGATCTCCCCCGAGGAAATTTACACGGGGAAAAGGTAATTGGGCATTCAGACAATCCAGAAACCTCGACACCACATCTCTACACCCCTTTTCCGTGTAGCTCCGAATCAACTAACCGACACAAGTCGCCAAACTTCACGTCAAGCAATCAACAGCGAGTGGCCTCAACCTCCATCTGGTCAGTTAGTCCCTCCACCGACTATACAAGCGAGGTCACTGACCTATTGGCTCGTCTAAAAATCAGCCCTGACCGGAAGAATGAGCCCCCACTTCAATCGGGCACAGATCGTGTCGAGTCCTCAGGTCAATCGCGGGGCGCCAATTGTGTTGAGCCCTCAAGTCAATTGGGCACCCATCGTATTGTCCGACCTTTGCGCGCCCCATTGGCAACTAGCAGCAAGCCGAGAGAAACATGCCCTGGCCCATCGAAAGTCCCTCCCCCGACTTTGCCCCCTTTGCTTGAACCGGCCGGCCAAATCACTGCCATCTCCAGTCATTCCGGTGATGGCAGTCAACCTACTGCTACAGTTCAATTCACATTGCCCGACAGAGCTAGCAAACCGACCACCAACTACACCAGCAGCCCCAGCCCAATTACTACTGCTGATTTGATCCTACCTACTGTCGAACCGAGCTCGCATACCTCGAAAGAAAGTGCCATTACCAACACGAACCAAACTGATACAAACGCTGGCCTGACTTCTGATGCCGAGAAAATCACCACGAAAAAGAGCGGCGACGCATTGCCCAAGATCAGTCCGAGTTCCCCTGCTACCAACGCCAGCCCAAGTTCGAATGCCGCGGAGTTGACCTTGCAAACAGGCGCCAGCACCACTGGTTCCTCTACTACTGAAGACACTCAAACTTCAGTGGATGTCATTGAACCAGAAACTGCCCATCCCGATCATTCAGCTGACAAAATGCCCCCCGATGCCATTCAATCTGCGACATCCAATGGGAGTGCCAGTCGTTCTAGTACTGCTACTGCCACCACAGGATCCAGTACCACGATGGGCGAACATAATGACATCAGCAAAACCTGTGTTCAACCCTCGGATTCCAAGCAGAACGCGGTCACCCCTCGTTCATTGGCCAGACTGGAGGTGATTCAGCAGGTAAAAGCAGAGATAGTGAGCGCAAGGTCTGCCAAAGATTGCCTCCCCAAAAATGAACTCGCCTCCGTATCAAGTTGTCAAACTGGGTGCAGTGCATCCAGCTTGGCTGTATCAAGCCCCGACCCTTTCCCTCTCGAGTTGAATCCTTCAGATGTCACGACATCTCTATCGCCAAACACTTCCGCTATCCCAATCGTATCAAATACTGAAATAACACCCCATACCAATTCAGCTTCATCTCTATCGCCAGACGTGGCCGCTCATCCTATTACATCAGATACTCAAGTAACTGTTACTGCCTACTTGCCTACCAACGAATCAAAACCAGTCGGTACAACTGCTATCAACACCCACAAATCTACCTCCTCTATCTCTTCTACGTCATCTGCCTCAAAGCCCTCTGCTTCAAACCCATCTGCCGTTGCGCCAGCCCCTTTAACTCTTGTAGACGCCCTTTCCAATGCAATTTCCGATTCCATCCACCAACACTAGAACTCAAAATAACCAAATCAAAGCAAACCTGCTCGGACTTTTACCCCTCAACCATACCAAGAAGATTGACCCACTGATCTGCACACAGCCCCTTATTCAAACTCACTACAGCTTCAGAAACTGCACGCACTCGCACCCTCTTTTCAAATTCCAACCCCAATTCACCACTAAAAACCCGTCGCACATCCGGCTTCCTCGAGACTACCCTCCGATCCTTCAACTCCCTCGCAACTCTGCAACTACAAGATGCCACAGCTCACCCAAAATCAATTGTGCCAGTGCGTCCAGCATGGGTGCAACACACAGCAGTACATGGACGATCAAGGTCAAATCCGTAACGGACATTACGTCAACATGTTGACCTTCCAGTCTCACCAGCAAGCTGATACACGAGCGGCGGCAGTTTTTTCCAGACATGAAAACTGTATGTCGAGCTATTCATTCACATCCCCAAGAATTGCTACTGATTTAAAATCCATTGTCTCATAGATACCTCCCCAAGGAAAGTGAATCCTCGCAATCTTCTTGAGGTGAAACTGCCCGACATATCCAGATTGTCCTTCAACTCAAACCTCGACTCTTCTGTTCAATCCAAATCCGTTCCTTCACGTGAATGCCATCCTGGTCCCTCGCTCGAATCCAACCCTGGTCCTTCACACACACCAAACAACCTTCATTCCCCTGATTCAGCCTCTGCATCCAACGACATAGACACCGGCGCCGCCCCCGAAGCGAACTCCAGCACTTCCGGTGGACCTTTCGTT
Source organism: Puccinia novopanici (assembly GCA_004348175.1). Lineage (NCBI taxonomy): Eukaryota > Fungi > Basidiomycota > Pucciniomycetes > Pucciniales > Pucciniaceae > Puccinia > Puccinia novopanici. The sequence goes on along the minus strand of SMGU01002575.1, from coordinate 3,418 downwards.
GAATCGTCCGGTTCTTCTCTTGATCCAAACACAAGCAGTAATCAACCCCCAACATATGACTGCAGTAAGCCATCTATTGTTGATTGTTGTGCTGTAGCAGCTGGAATGACCTAATCAATTCCTTGACAGGCCCATTTTATTCCCTCTCTTTAACTCGAACAAACCCTGTGGTAATACATTGCTGTCTGACCACAATTATCCTCTCAGTGCTTGGGCACTGCCCAAAGCGGACTGCTAACTGGCTGTTGCGCACCAATCGAGACCTGCTCGAACTCATGGCTCGTTATGGACTAACCCAAGCCCCTGGTATCTCTAAGGAGGTCCCACTTGAGGACCATACACTGAAAATGATAAAGATGGTCCCTTGAACATATCCACCATCAGTGCTTGGCTTGAGATCGACCCGCTCCTCACGCGGTTGGTCTGCTGCCCGCGATGTTTTGCTATGTATCCCGAAGATGGAATCGTCCCCGAGCGCTGTGTTCACTTTGACTTTCATGACGCGGCACGATACGATCCTCATTCTCGATCAACCGACCAGGAGAATGAAGCCATCAGTGCCATCCCTGAAAAACCTATAGAAGAAATGCCCACAACACTTGTCCCAATAAAGCTCGCACAGTTTGTGGTGCCTTTCTTTTCCGTCCTCGCCCCAACTCCCACGTCCCGATGCGTCACTTTTATGTTCAGCGGCTTTCGGATTGGCTGGCCCGCCTTTTCTCTCGACCACATATTGAAGCTGCATTAGATCGAGCTGCTTTGCAAGCAAGCAAACCTTACGACGCAAGCGTCGTCTCTGACATTCATGACTCGCGGATGTGGAAATCCTTCCTTGGAAAGGACGGACGTCAGTTTACAAGTCAATCAGGCAACCTCACTTTTGGAATGTTCATTGATGGAATCAACCCCTACGGCAGTCGCCAAGCAGGAAAAAAAGTCAGTGTAACGTTCATCATCATGGTCTGTCTGTCTCTTCCCATCTCGCTGCGGTATCAACTCGAGAATGTCTTTGTCGTTGGAATTGCTCCTGGACCCAAGGAGCCTTCACTTGAGCAAACAAATTGGATTTTACGTCCAATAATATCGGAACTCAAGCTGCTCTGGAATTCTGGCATCCGTCTTTCACGTACTCACATGTACCCAGAAGGTCGCCAAATCTTCGCCGCATTGCTCCCGTTCTTTGCTGACTTACCCGCCCTCCGTCGTGCTCTTGGATTCGCCGCCCCATCAGCCACTCGTATGTGCTCCCGCTGCCTTCTGAAACGTCGAGAAATTAACAACCTCGACCCAGAGACTTGGCCCAAGCGAAATGCCGAAGATCACAGGATCTGGGCAGATGAATCCCGTGATGCACCAACACTCAAGGCCAAGGATAAGATCCTGTTAGACCACGGGGTCAGGCACTCCATCTTGCTCGAGCTCCCGTATTGGGACATAATTGAATATCATGTTGTCGACTCTATGCACAACTTGCTACTTGGTCTTCTGCAGTGGCACTGTCGGAGGTTTTGGCAAATGTCAGATACCGAAAGCGAACCTGAGCCGAAAGGAACTAGCACCAAGGAGATTGAAGACTTACTGGATTCGGTCAGTACTGACTTCACGAGAACGCGAGCGTATAATCGAATGCCGCATTCCCTTGATCAAATTATAGAAGAGCCTGGTGTTCCGTTTGACGAATTAGAGCTGAATTCGATAGACGACGACAGTAGTGACCATACTTACCGGAGTGTTTTAGCATCTGAAGGCTGGGAAGGTGGGTGGGATGTGCCGGAGGAAGGAATACCAACTCTTGACGCCGTGGCTCTGTCGCACATCAATAAGCAGTTACCACGTGTGCGCATTCCTACGTGGATTATGCAGGCGATTCCGGTGCTTGGGAAAGCTTCGTTTGGGCGACTCAAGGCTGACGAGTGGAGGAACTTGTTCTGTATTCAGCTCCCACTGATTCTCCCAGTCTATTGGGGAAGTGGCGAGCCAGCTTTGCGTTCCCTTTTCCGCAACTTTTCAGACCTAGTCTCTCTAGTCAATTTAGCCCTCAGTCGAAAGATGACGAGCGATATAATTGAACGTTACCGCAAACACGTCTTGTCATACCTAAGCAGCTGTCGAATCCTCTTTCCTCAGGTCAACTTAGTTCCCAACCACCACATGGCTGTTCATCTGGCGGAGTCTTTTGAGGCTTGGGGGGCGACCCGGGCCTGGTGGTCTTTCCCCATGGAGAGACTAATGGGCCAGATGCTAAAAACACCGACCAACCATAAGTTTGGTATGTTAACTTTTTGTTTCGTCATTATGCTTCATTTGATCACTACTATTTCATTCTAATAATTACTAATTAAATTTAACATTTTATATTTTGATTGTATTCAGGCCAACTTGAGGCCACTATTTTAACCAACTTCTGTCGAGCGGCGAATCTAAAAGCATTGCTTGAGTCAGATAACCTGCCGGCGGCTTTAAAACCCTACATTCCTGCATTACAAGCTTTGAGAAACAACGCCCCAGCAACTTCAAGCACTTCCGATCCCCCCTCGATCTCCAATCATCCCCCAGCAACCACAGCGACGCCTGGCAGGCACCATGCTAGTACTAGCCTGGATCGATTGTTGCTAGGACAGTTGGTTGGAAGGCTCAACATGCTCTTCCCACAGGACTCATGTACGTGGATCGCATCAGAGAAGTGGGCCCGAAAGAAAAAAGCGGACAGACCAGCTTTCCTACCCGTCAATTCTGCCATCAAGCCTCTCTCAAGTTTTTCGGTCGACGGATTGGTTTACTGCAGTTCCAAGGTCAACTCGTCGAACAGTTGTGTTGCCCTTCGGCCAAACCCAAAAGCGTCCTTCGGAATCATTGAACAAATTTTCACTCACTCGTTTCATGATAGCTGAGGTCGGCCGCATACTAACACTTGGCTTGTCATATCTCCGTTGAATCCACTTCCGCAAGTCAGTTCTAACCCATTCGCTCACCTCGAGAAATATCATCTTCAAACATCCCTCAAAGTGCACGATAAGTCAACTAAGCACGTGATTCACATCGACGAGCTCCTCTGTCACTGTGCCTGGTTAGAATACCACCCCAACGAAGTCTCACGTGACATCAGCTACAGCACAATTGCTGTCGTTTCGCTGGATAGGGGGTCTGAAGTGGGATTCAAATTGTAGGATGGCAGATGGTCTTATGCCATCTGCTGTGAATTGACGTTGTTTGCTTTCTTGATTATTTCAATTTTTCATTTCTTCTACATGAATGTTCCGACTGTCCTGTTTCCACTTTTCACCTCTAGATGCTTCATACTCAATCCCCACTCACTGCCTCACTGCTCACCTCACTCAATATGTGTACACTTGTTGTTAGTCTGTTGAATTCCTTGGAGGCAATGAAACAAGCTACTTAAAAGAAAAAAAGAAAAAAA
>SMGU01002573.1:0-13999 GCA_004348175.1 Puccinia novopanici | reverse complement strand
CACTGCATTTTTTGTGGTGCTCAGAGGGTTGTGGTTGTTACTAGCAAACCTCCCCCCTTTTTATGCAATTAACCAATCTGATCTGCAACAAAAATAGTTCCTTGTGAACATAGGCCAAAGTCATGCTCTTGCCATTAGAGACACCGTGTTCCACAGCCCATGCTTGGGAGGGTGGAGTAAATGCACCACACATATCCACACCCTCCCTAGGATGCTGCAGAATCCAAACTTTGTGTCCAACAAAGAGTATCAGAGAGATAGAAGGAAGGCCCAATGGATGAAGGTTCAGCTCAAAATTGGCACCATGCAGTAGTTCACTACATGAGCCTGTGGTGCTAAACATTTCCTGCTGTTTCTAAATCTGCCAGATAGAAACATGAATGTAGAATTGGTGGTGGAGTTGCTTTAGCTTATTAGGCAATCTCTACTTCAGGATCTAAACTCGGATTTTGCTCCCAGCACTCCCTGCAGCCAATTTAGTAATGCCATTGTGGGTGCTAAATGCGGAGAGATCTTCAAGGAAACCAGGCAAACAAGAAGAGAAGACGAGCCAGATTTCAGGAAAGAACATGACCACAGTACAGAATTGAGTTTACAAATCACTAGGGTGGGTACACAGGGTAAGGATTGAGAAATGGAAGCCTGAACAAAAATTGCTGGAATCATCGAGTGTGAGTTCTTTGACTCTCAGAGCTGCTTTGGCACCAAACTTAACAGAAGTCCCTGCCAGCCAGCAGGGAAAGACACAAAGCACCTCCTTGTGTGAAGTGCAACCTCCCCTCAGGGATGGACTTGTGTGTAGTAAATTGAATTTTTAGCGCGAGCACTCCAGCTCCCAAACCATATTTTGGTGGTGCATATCTTTGGAGCCTCAAAACACCCTCTTCCAACACATCCCCTCCCACGCCTCTTACACCACTCATTGCTCCTGATTCTTCTCTTGAATTTCATTTTTTCCACATCTCACCCCAACAAGTTTCACACCCTCCAAAATCCATCAAACATTGCCATTTTTCCTCTCATGTTCCAGCTGATGTAATCCAGATTCCATGTTCATTGGCAGTATTGAGATGTCTTCAGAAGATGATCTTTTGTAATGTCTCTTGATTTTGTATTTATGGACTAGCAATGCATGGACTTTGTCTGGACTAGTTTTTTTTTTTTTTTTCAACTATTTCTTCCAGCAAATTTGGACTGGGAAACACACATTGGATGAAACACACCTCATTTCTGAAGGTTATATGAGGCCCAAATTATATCAGGAGAAGGGCATTGCCTTGTCCTATCATTAAGTAGAAAGGCAGGTAAGAGGGTGGAAACAGTAATTAATTGTAGAGGAATAAGCATAAAAAAAGGAGATACAGCCTGATATTCCTGAAGTGCTCAGGCCAAGTATTGAGTTTACCACATAAGTCTCTCTCTGAGACAGAGACCCTGCGGGAAAAAGATTCCCAGTTAAGCTCTCAATTGAAAAGAAAATGGAAAAAATTGTGTTTTGCTACGCCAAATCAAGCTGCCTGTGGTGCGTTTTGGCCCAGCGCTGGGGAGCTAAACGTGCGGCGCAGTTGCCGAACTTCCAAGTTCTAGCTCCGGGCTACCCCTCCCAAGATGTGTAATCCGGTCTAACTAAGCGACGGGTGCGGATGCTCTTTAGGAGTGACACGTGTGTGATCGATGGATACGGTTCAATCCTAGTTGTACATATGAAAGTAGCTGGTGAACCTTGATGCGCCGCAGAAGCTTGTATTTATTTACAAGCTTATCTTCCAGTGTGCGAGGCTCCGACTCTGTCTTTTCACCGAAAGTTGAGGGAGCGGAGCCAGAGACGCACATGTTAGTTAACCGCCGCACCGGAACTGTGATCAGTGTCTGTGCCGCTTGCCAGCAGCTTCGGATCTTCTGTGTCGGCCGTCTCAGCCCAGCACCATCACCACCATCATACACAGGCTGATCAGAGATGATTGATATGGTGTATCCTTCATATTGGTGCGGCTCTAAAACCCTCTCGTCTGGTGCGCGATCACCAAGCTTTCTCTCTCTCCTCTGTTCCCCTCGTCTGCCTGCATCCCCCTTATTCATCCTCTCGTAAGCTCTGCCCCAGGGGTGCATAATAATCTTATGTTAATATTCACAGGGTGCTGCTCGTCGTTTCTTGGCCCTTTCTGGATTATCTCACGCTGCATTTCTCTCTCTCCCCAGACACACATTCAAGAAAAAGGACTTTTTAACTTGAATATATTATCCCAAATTAGGCAACATCGAAAGACCACATCGTGCGGAGGCAGTTTGTCTAGCAGTTTGCAAGGTAGTAGGCTTTCGATATCTCCGCCGTCTGCAAGACGAGAGGAGGGCCTCTTTTCAGGCCCCATGCGTTTCTCCCATCGCCCTGATTCCTTCGCCCACCGCATCCGCACACACACACACACACACGCACACGAAGCATGTTGCTTAAATGTTTCATCCAGCAGTACGAAGCATGCCCACCGCGGGTCATCATCCTCGGCAGCCTCGGATGCCCCGTCGGTCGCCGTCCGAGAGCTCAAGTCCGACATCGACACCTACGGCACCTTCGCCCAGCGACTGAACTCGAACCGGTGGAACCGAGTCCCGTACAGCTCCGTCGGTAAGCCTCCTTCGATGCTTGCTTCCTTCTCGCCTCCTTCCCTCACCCGCTATCTCCTCCACTACTCGCAGTCATCTTTGGCGCTTCCGACTGCGACGATGCCCATCCTCGCTCACCCATCTTTGCCCATACCGTCAGAGGTACGTAACTTTTTACACCCCTTCATGGCACTGGTGACTCTGACCTTCCCCTCCCCTTCCCTCCTTCAGGCGCCCCATACTGGCATGGAAGGTTCACCAACGGCCCCGTCTTTGGGGAATACATGGCAGCCTCAACTCTCACAGGAAGCAATATCACCCTGTTGAATTATGCATAGTGAGCATCTCCTCTCTCTCTCTCTCTTCTCAAAAAGCCTTGTCGAAGGACTAATGTGGGTACATCGTTTCAACGATCAGTGGGGATGCGACGGTGAACAATGAGCTGACGAAGGTGGACGCCCCAGACACGCGGACGCAGATGGAGATGTACATCACGGATGTCCAGAACGGGTCGGCGAAGCGGGGAGACGAGCAAGCCGGGCGAGTATTACATTGTCTCTGGATAGGGATCAACGACATGATTCAGATCTGGAACGACGTGATCAAGAACGGCACGTTCCAGAACAACAACCGCAACGGCCCGCAGTCCGGCTTCGAGTATGCCACCCACAGGGTCCAGCTCGAGTCCCGCGAACTCCTCAGCCAACTCAAACTCATCCACGATCACCCTGCCATCAATCACATCTACTCCGACTTCCTCCTCATGCTCCTGCCCCCCCTCGAGATCGTTCCTAACCTCTACTACCAGTCTAAATCCCTCGCCAAAAACGATCCCGCACTCACCCAGACCTATCTCACCTACATCGGCAATATCACTCGCTTATATAACCAGGTACCCACTCCACCCTTCCCTCTTCGTCCCTCTCGAGAAAAAAACTCACTGATTTGATGTATACGGCGGTATGTAGGAGCTCATGGATGGCGTCAAGGCGCTTTCGCAGGACGCAAACCGAGCCGACAGGAAGAACCACAAGGGCTACAACCTGGCATACTTCGACGCCCCGAAATACTGGTACTTCGTCCGCCAAAATCCCGACGTGGTACGCTCTCTCTCTCGTCCACTTTGTCTAAAAAAAACCTACACTATACATCTGCTCAATCCCATTGCTTTTTTGCCTTTGGCCTGGGCTTGCTTGGGGCAGTATAACTTCACCAACGTCGTCGATGCGTGCTGGAACTCGACCACCGGCGTCGACTGCAAATCTCCCGCCCAATGGAAGTACTATGTCCGTTCCATTTTTTTTTCTTCGACGCCCCCCCCTCTGCTCTTCCGATCTCCTTGTTTTCTGGCCAGGGCTGACACCCCTTCGTCGTCGTTTTTTTTGTATCAGGACACGCTGCATCCTTCGACGAAAATGCACGAGTATCTGGCGCAGGAAATCACCGTCCAAGTCAACCTCTGAAATCCCCTCTTGCCACATCCATCATACCTCCCTTCTTCCCCTGTTCTTTCTTGTTTTTTTTCTTTGCCCTTATAGTTTTGCTTGGATTTTTGAACATTCCTTTTTTATCATGTTTATACGCTTGAACATGCACATACTCACATACGGAATAACAAGAACAAACCTTTCTTTTGTCTATGTTTTTTCGTGGTGTATATGTAGGGATTCATGTGATGAGAGAGAGAGAGTTGGAGATCTCAACATGTATGATACTCCTACATAGTCTAGCCAAAAACATATTTATCTAGTCCTGGTCTATTGACATGCTAATATATTCTTGCTTGTTCTCAGCTCCCTGTGTGTGCATGTCCAGACGTATCTGGCACGTGTGTGCTGTGGATTCACTTGTCCCTTGGGCAAGGGGGCAAGGGCTGAGACATGGGCCTTCAAGCACCTCTGAGGCTCATGATTGTGCCTTCACGGCTGGGTGGAGCAACGGAGAGGGCGGGAGAAGGAGACATATCTCCTAGCAACCGTGGGGCGCGAGTCTCAGCTGAGTTGACACAAGTCCCTTCCTCGGAGGGATATTCATATATTGCTTCCCGATCTTCTCGGTGAGGTTAGGCTGGGTCATAGACAAGCGTGGCCCTCGATTTCGAGGGAGACGCGTCCTAGCCCTGGCCGCTGGTCATGCGACCGAGACGGACTTGAGCTGCCAGCGTTTGCGGGCGGCCAGCAGCTGGCCATAAAAGAGCGTCATCAGCGGCGTCGCAAAGTGCGACGCTTGACCGACTGCGTGTACGAATGCAACATCTTTCCCCGTCTGGACTCCAGTCCTGACGCGCTGGTGCCGCATGCGCCCTGCTTTCGCCAGACTTAGCCCTGCATCCACACAGTTCTGCTCAGCCCAATGGTGGCTGGGCACTACTATTACTGGTTCACTCGCCTGAGACCAGAGAATCTGTCGCTCTCGAAGGGGAGCACCCTTTCCCCCCGCAAAACTGGCCAACCAGGGTACTCCGACACACAGCTCAAAATCATCTGCCATGCCTTGGAGCTGGGCCGACCTTCGCGGGATCTCTCCCCGTGCTGCTGCTACTCCTGAGCGCGCAGGCCATCCGGATTGTCGAGTCATGTCTTTCCGCGAACATTCTCACTTCTCGCTCGCCTTCAAAATAGACAGCTCATTGAAACATCAGACGGCTGCGCGCACCAGGTCCGCAGAATTATCCACTGACACCTCAGCCGCGTGTGTCATGTGTCGGCGAGGCAAACGTCAAGTAGTGCCACGTGCTTGAGTTCTCCCTCCACTGCATCCTCCGCTTGGAAGTTTGTTCCGTGCAAGGACAAACCCTGCCTAGCCTCACTGAATCGCCATAGGCTACGCAGCTGATTCCTGCTATTCAGCATGTATGTCCGAGGCCCCCATAGGTATTTCTTAACTCCTTAATCCTGCGTTTGCTCTCAACATCAATATATACAGCCAACAAGTTTCATTGGAGCTCCACGGCCGCCGTATGGGCTAGTGTCCCAAATGCGCAAGAACATCTGTTTTATTGAACTCAACCCCGCATCACTCCGTCTGTTAAACATGAGGTGACCCCAAGGTCTGCCAAAATGCTGGTATAAAAAGCAGACGTTCTTCTTCCAAGATTGATCTTTGCATTTTCACCAACCCAGCGTTGTGAATCTTTCGCTCCCCAGGATAAATACATTGCTTATTAACCCCTCACATTGTGGTTGTTCAACCGATCATGACAGCTATCTCAACATATCTTCCGATTATGGAATCATTGCTGGTGGGCTTGGTGTGGCAAGCTCACTGCCTTCTTCCACTACCACATGGTGGCAAAATTCCGTTTTTATCGATTCTGAAATTGTGAACAATGAAACTGAGTGCGATCTCAACTCTTTTGCAGGGAAGATAATCTGGGTTTCTGACCAATCAGGAGAAACGGGCACCAAAGTTGAGGACAACTTGTACCTCACAACTGATGAGGTGATGGATAAAGTCATCGAGACCTACTCTGAATCAGATGTGAGACACTTTTTGGAAGAGACCCCCCAGTTTTATAAGTTCAAGTCAACCATTTTCACCAATTTGGGTAAGCAAAAAGACTTTCGAATCAATGTTGGTAAAGACAGCTGTACTGAGGTATTCTATTGATGTGTGTGGCACTAAAAATGCCTCTCTAAAAAAAAATGAATATCTTCTCCTGGGATTCACTGCTAGATCAAAATAATGTGATGAAGGATGATTACATTGCAATGAAGAATCAGCTACAGAGAATCAAGGAACAATTTAACTCTACTTCAGAATCTATGAAGAGGCCTGCTTTCAATCAAGTATCAAAAACTATTCATGAGTTAGAAGCTTTCCAAAAACTCATTCAGAAGGGGATACAAGACAGAATATACAAAATGAAAGCTCAGGGGTCCCGCATCAAAGAGATTAAAATTTTTGGGATAGGAGAGGATGTTCCTTTGAAAAAAAAAGCAAAGATTGCTTCATCCTCTTCTGAAACTGATTTTTCAAGGGACTTGGGCATAGACTTAGGGGAGCAGATAAGTGACAGGGTTTGGGATGGTCAGGTGGATAGACTGAGTGGTATATTGCATGGAATTCCATTACACAGAGATAATGCCCAGAAAATCATAAAAGAAGGGAATGAACTTTCTGTGGAGCTTCAAAATCTCATCTTCCAACAAGTTTGCTACATGTACAAGCAGAAATTGATATCAGGAGAAGCTTTCAAGAAATTTTGTCAATCAAAAATAACATTGGAGATGGCAGCATTCAATATGATCCATACCAGTCCATACCCCAAGCTTTTCATAGGTTTAAATCCCATTACTTTACTTGATGAATGGGCTTCTGAAAATTATAGAAATATCTATGAAGGTGAGTATGAAGAGAGACTTCTTATGAATACTAATTATTCCTGGAATGTGCCTGACATTTGATTTGATATTTCCCCCAATGATAATCTTCTTGGATAAAAAAGTTCTTGATGAAGAGAATAAAAGATATTTTTCCTATATCTCACTGAAGGCATTTGATTATACATATTTCAGGATTGGAAATGTTGAAATAGAATCTCTCTTTGAAGAAGATAAATTATTCCACATATTAGAAAATTTAGTTTACCCCCAATCAGGAAATTCATACTCAAGGATGAATTCGCAAGAGTTGAGAACTCAGGATCCCAATTATGCAGAAATTAGGAGATCTGTTCAAGAATTAATTTCCATGTTTCAAGATAATGAAGATGAGATATTCAAAAACGTGGATAGGAACATTTCCTTTCTATTTCTCTATTTCATACACAATCACTATGGTTTGGAATTTTTTGAACTGGACACAGGTGAAAAATTTGATGAAAAGATAAGTTTGATGTTATCAAGCTTGCAAGTATTGAGGGAGTTAGACAACATTCGTTGGTATGTGGAAGAGGTAAGAATACCTGGGAGGAATATTCCAGAAAACCAGAAGAATATAAATGGAGAAGAAATCTTGATGATTTATAAATTTTTTACATATCTTTTTTCAAGGCATGAAAGTCTTTTTTATGATTCTGAAATGTCAATTTATTGTAGGACTTCTAGGCTGAAGTCTCTATTGAACTTGATTGACCATTCAATTACTCAGATAATAGATCGTAATACATATTACTTCCATGTCTTCCATCTTAATCCTTGAAGAATCCAGAATGAATTATTTCAATTAAAATCCCAATCTATTTCAAACCAAGACTTGCTTTTCTAAAATATTTTTTTTCTTTTGCAATAAGAAAAATAAAATAAAATTTAAATACAAGCTACATATTTCAATTCATTAATAAAATAGGGAAGATAAAAAATCTTGGAGATGAAATTAAATGGGATTTTTGAAAGTATCCATGGTTTATGCCTGATTCCATCTAGATATCATGCCTGGTGACATGCAAATCTCTGCACTGATGATATCTATTTTTCCTTATTTTTAATTTTTTAATTTTCTATTTACTTCTTGAAATATGATTCTTTCCAGGGTGTTATCAGCTACTGTGATGCCAAGGGCTAACAACTTCAAGTTACATGTGCTTCATAAGTAATGTAAAATATGATAAATATTTTTTAGTTTTTTAGAGGGTTTTGATATATTTTTGGGAGTTTTTTAGATAATTTTATTCTAAATAAATATAGAAAAAATGGTGTGCAAATGAACCACAGAGATGGAATAAATACTCCAGAGTGACCTGCTAAGCAGGGGTTTTTAAGGATCTCCTATACATATATCAGGCCCTGGTGTGAGGCAGGAGGTATTAAGTTAATATTTTATTCTGGTGCATGATAATCAGGGGTTCTTAAAGCCCAAGAGTAATAAAAGGGTAAGGATTTAAAGAGAGGTTTTCTCACTGCAACTCCTCTTGTGGAAGATAAATCCTTAAAGCAAAACTCAGGCTGGCTACGATGGGGTAAAGGGGGTGCTGATGTGAGCCTGGGCCTCTATAGTGGCTTCAGGACACAAGTTTGGGTGTTTAGAGAGTTTATTTCAAGATGAAAATAACTATAATAAACAGGCTAGAGAGGAAAGGGAATATTTTCTTTCCTTTTTTATTCTTTTATAAAATCTATGGTCACAACAAAATACTGGAGTGAGCTGTGTAGCCACTGTAATCCTCTGGCAAAGGAACAGAGGTTCCTCTGGTAAGATATATCTTACCAGGTTCAAATTTTTTAGGCTTGTGGCCAAGGCTGCTTAGATGTAAACCTATGTGGTTTATTTGATGTAGAAAAACCACAGAAAAACAAGAGAAAAAAAGGTGAGTAGTGAGGTTTGATTCAAGAATCAACCCCAGGAGAAAAGAAGAAAAGAGAAGACTAATATGACTAGAGGTGAAGAAGACTTACTTGTAAGGAAAAATGACACTGAGTAATGGGAAAGTGACTTAGCAGTAAATTTCCATTGGGTCCTGTGGTGATCTTGGTGGTTCTGGTTGGTTCTATTCTGAGGTTAAAAATCTTCACTGGGTCTTTTTAACTCTGAGACACTGCAAGAAAAACTCAATCAACTGCCTTCAGTTGACATGCAACTTGCCTTTGTGCACAAAGGGAACTTGCATTTCAACTGCTGACAGTTGAGAGAGTTTTTCTTTCAGTGAGAGTTGTTAAACTTCTAAGTGAAAATATTCCATTTGGTGTTTATATAGAAAATGCAATTATTTTCAACCTTGAATATATCAGGCACACAAAACAATTATACCACACCTCCACTGCAAGAAAAACTCAGTCAACTGCCTGCAGTTGACATGCAGAATGCTCCAGCCAAGCTGCCATCCAAACTCCACCTGTCTGCATATGTAGATTTGTTGGCACAGTCACTGTGTAGCATGCACAGTGACTGTGCATCAAAGCTTGGTTGAATCACTCTTGGAGAAAGATTTGAGTAATACCACAAGCTTCCTTGGAGTTTCTGCATGTCAACTGCAGCTAGTTGAGCCAGTTTTTTTTGGCAGTGCTCATGTGTTGTACATGGATAGAAAGAGAAGTAGAATCTTGTGAGAAACATCAATTTACTTTATTAAAAGTGCTTTTTCTGTTGAAAAAATCTTTTCAGAGAAAAAAATGAAATAAATGTGTGAATTTATAATTGAAGGCTTTTGAACAGGCTTGCTGTCTCTAAGACTGACAGCTGAGATGAACTAAAGAGGAAATTGGGAAACTTGATTGAATTATCAGACTAATAACTAGTTATATTGTTGGAATTTCAACTCTTCCCCTCAAGATATTTTTGTTTTTATCTTTCTTAGAATCATTAACATTATAGTAATATAAAAGAAGTCTAATGTGTGCCATTGTCACCCTCTTATCTCAGTAAATTGCTTCTTGTTTATTGTTTCTTCTCAACTGATCAAGAAGAACTAACACCCCTTCCTGTCTGTGATGTCTTTGTTTTTCTTATTCAGCTTATCTAGAACATTCAGCTTATCTAGAACCAGAATAATTATAGCTCTTTTTTGTCTAGTCTGTCTGATCTGAACTCAATTCATCTCTCAGTTGTTTTTATTCAATTTCCTTCTCAACCACATTTTAACCAACTTGTATCTAGTCTATTTAATCATAGCCTAGTCCAAGAAATTATCTTGATTGGTTCTCCTGCCTCTTTTTCCGCACCATCTTGAGCCATTCTGGTGACTCTCTTTGAGTTCTCTGTCCTTAATCTTAATCTTCCTCATCCGCCTCTTCAATAATTTTGAGCTCAGAAGGCCAAAAACTCAACATATATCCTAGGGGGTGGTGCTGAATCAGTCTTTATGCTGTTGTCTGGAAACTCTGAGGAAAGGCTACAGGGTCACAGAGGCTTCTTATAAGCCTCTTATGGGCTTCCGAGTTGAAAAAAATAATATTTTAGAGAGATGTGAAGCTCTTATGTGAATTTATTGTTGCTGTGGGATCTTTAACAGACCTTGTTCAAAGCTACTGATAATTTTTAAGGATCTACTGACATTTATATTTCTACTCTTCCCAGGCTAGTCTGTTGATATTCTTGAGCTATTAGATCTTCTATATTAATTAAATTTACACTTAAATGATCTCAAAGTCCCATGGGATCAACTTTTTTTATCATTTTTCTATTACTGTTTATTTTATTCAACTAATTATCATGTAGTTATTAATTAATTACATATCCTTAAACCTTTTCAATTCAGTCAATGGGTTCTGTGAAATCTCTGTGCCACCTCTTGTGAAATTTTTAGACCTCTTTTCTCAGAATTCAGGCCAAGTTTCTGCTTCTGCTATGATATAGTAGCAGAACAAGTTTGTTTCAGCTTTAGCATTCAGTGGGTGACCTTAGATTATTTTGGGAGTAGAGCACCAGTTATGTTTCCATGGAAATTGAATGCAAGTGCTTTCACCTACCTTTCTTGAATAACTCCACCAGAAGTTCTGGGATGTTGCTCTGAAGTATTTTACAAGTCATGTTGAACTCAGGATGAAGTTGGTTGTAAATTGTGTTTATTTCAAGCTGGAAAATAAACACTGCAAAAAAAACTTGCTCAACTACCTGCAGTTGACATGCAGAAAGTCCAATGAAGCTTGTGGTGTTACTCAAACTTTTCTCCAAGAGTGATTCAACCCAGCTTTGATGCACAGTTACTGTGCATACTGCACAGTGACTGTGCCAAAAATCTAAATATGCAGACAGGTGGAGTTTGGATGGCAGCTTGACTGGAGCATTCTGCATGTCAACTGCAGGACGTTGACTGAGTTTTTCTTTCAGTGAAACCTTATTTTTTGTCCAATTGAAGCTGCTAAAATCCTTCAATCATGAATAGCTTATATCTGGAAATCTCTTCCCTGAGCTCATTAGGCCAATTCATTTACTGGAAGGCAGATCTATTGAATATACAAGCTTCTCCTCAATCAGGTGGAGAGTGATGATGTTCTTGAAAATATAGACACAATTAAAAAATATTAAAAATGCCTCAATGGCCTGATCAAATCCAACAATTTTCACTTCACCACACAACTCAACTCAATACCATCAGATTGGTTACATTGCATCTTGGCTTTGATGAATCAGGACTTGGTCAAGACCAAGTCAATTGGCAATGCACTCAAAAAAGATTTTGTGCAGAATCAATCTCAGCCAGAGGTGGCCACTTCAGTCTTTTGTGAAAAGAAATTCTATAAACCTAACAGTCGTATGGGTGACTTCAACAAAAAAAAACCACTGGTGTTTTCCATCCAAAGTTGAGGGTTGTGATCTCAACAACTGCAACAGACGTACTCACCATCTGCTGCCTGAGCACAAAGAAAACCAACAAAAACAACTTTGATCTCAAGTTGAGCTTTAAGGACTCCTGTGCTGTCATCTGGCCAATAATTTGATATAGTTTGGGCAACACACAGGATTATTACCTGGATATCACTATGTTGCAATGAACAGGGGCTAGAACAGCAGAATCACAAGGTGGGTGAGTTTGTGGAAGGATGTTCATTGCAATATGAGGAAAAAGAGAAACACAAGAAAGAAGAGAAGAAAGAAATAGAGAAAGAAGGATAGACTTACCTAGAACAGCAGAATCACAAGGTAAGTGAGTTTGCGGAAAGATGAGGAAAGAGGACTTCCACGCTGCTGCTCTAGGTAAGTAACTACATACATGTCACAGGATGTGAAAGAGAAAGGACAGGTAAGAAAGCATACAGAAAGGGAAAAGACAGAAACTTCAACACACTATAATAAAACAAAGCTATCAAGATGATTATAGTTCCCTGTCTTCATGAAAACCTACTCTCCATTTCTGGGATGTGTGATCTTGGCCTTAAAGCTCTCTTCAATTCTGGAAGTTGCAACATTTACTCCTCAATTGATGTTGTGATTTTATCTAATGCATATTTAAATATTATTTATGGTATTCAAAATTGGGGCATAAAAACATAAAATCTCAGTCATATCGGCATAGTTCAAAGTTTTGGCAGGGGATTTTCAATCAGGTTTTATGTGTGGTGACAAGTTCCCTGCAAAAAATTTTATGTAAAATTTTTTTATGATTTTAAGTCTGAATTTTGAATACCATAATTGTCATTCAAATTTCCTGTCAAAACAATATGCAACTCATCCTTATTTCTTTCCTGGGAAGATCCCTTCACTCAAACCCTCTTTGCCCTTCCTGAACCTGAAAAAAATAAGCTATCCTCATCCATTCCCATGTTGCTCATTGGAACTCTCACCACCATTTCTTGTCTCCTCCATAAACACCTGCATTAAATCAACCTTTCTGGAATCATTAAATTTGGATTGCTTTGATGCCACCTTGATTTTCTTGCTCCTCTCATGGCATTAAATCAATAGTCTTTTCACACAGAGTATGTTTGTTATCCCTAACTATATCAGCCATATATTCCAACATTGGAAGGCCTGGAAAAGCCACAAAAAGCCAAATCTTCCACGCCACGGCTGGAGCTTTAGGAGCAAGCCCCTCTTTCAGAGGCTCACTTTACGAGGCGCCCCCGGTGCACCATATGTAGGGTTACCCGGGCCTCTGCCACGGGGGACTGTATTGACCTAGGAGTGGCCAGCCCGGAAAATCTATCCCCCGAAGACAGGACAGAACCATGCAGCTCTCGAAAATCACCACTTCATAACATTCTCGACTCAAACCACCGCGAGATGAGAGCGTCGTATCTTCTTGCCGGAATCAAGCGCCCTGATATCTACGGCCGCACCGGTTTCTGTCCCAAGAACCCGGTCCCCTTCAACCCGAGGTCAGCTTACTTAGCCCACATTCCACCAAATTGGAACGTGTTGAGTTTCGATTCGGTTCAATGTCGTCATTAATCATGGTGGTCTCATTCGCTATAAGAAAAGACAGGTTATGTTTTTCATCCAGCTCAGACACCCGTTCGCCATACTTCGATAGTCATCAATTCGTGACTCGATTGGAAAAAGAAGGCCTATCTCGAGAGCAGTCCGAAGGGTTGATGGTGGCAATCGAACAGGTCATTGATGAATCTATGAAGAATCTCATTACCGGACTCGTGACTCGAAACGAAATGGAAAAGGTATGGCATCCTTTTTTTTTGTTCTTAGTCCAATTCCACCCAAATATCACAGGCTGACCCTCTAGTCATTTTTTGAACACACAGCAACAATACACTCAAAGGGTCGATTTTGCTAAGCTTAAATCGGAAATCCAATTGGTTGAAAAACAAGACTTTGCGTTATTGAAATCCGAGAATGAAAGATTGATCAGTGAATTAGAAAAACTCAAGCAACGACTACGTGAAGAAATTGTCAATCCTTTTTTTTACCCCTTTTCTGTTTTTCAGCGAATCGATGAAAAGTGCTTGGATTAACAGCTGACATGAGTTTTGGATTTTGTCGATAAAAAGACCAGGACTCAAGCATCGGTCCGACTAGATTTGAATCTCGAAAAGGGGCGGATCCGAGATGAATTGGGAGTGCGAGA
>SMGU01002572.1:0-10160 GCA_004348175.1 Puccinia novopanici | reverse complement strand
CGAGCTGATTTTGATCCAAGACTGCATTGTATGAGTTTAGGATGGCGTTGAAAGTAGGCGTATTCCGCGGAGTCCGATTGACGATCTGCGAGATTATTTGCGCATCGGTTGCAGTGAGGAAGGGGAAGGATCCATGGGGAGTGCGAGAGCTTGCGTCTGAAGTTGCATTCGAGGTTAACGAGAAGCTGAATGGCATTGGTTGAGTTGGATGAGAAGTGGCGGAGTTTTCCGGCTGACTGAGCGTGTCCGCCACAGGCGAGAGAGGCGCGCGCCCGCTGTGAGCGGAGAGAGGGTGTGCGCAGCAAGCCCAACACTACACGCGCGCGCCTCTCTGCTCTGTCTGTATACCGCACTCATCACAAAAGACGCAGTTGGGAAGCATGACGCAGGAGAACAGCAAGCTAGGAAGCCATGAAGCAACTGCCTCTATCAGACAGAACCAAATTACACAGGTTCCGGGCCACCTATCATGCCAGATATTATCCTATATATTTTTGTTGAATTTTCAACTCTTCCCTCTTTCCACTTTCTTTCTTCCTCTTTCTTGAAGTCATCTGATCTGCTTGTCACTATAGTCTGTGAGTATTAAATCATGTACATACTTATAAATCAAATTAAGAAAGTCTAATTGACCTTAATCCCTAGTTGTTTAATGGCTTTTCAATCCAATCTTATCTTCTTGTCAGCAGCTCTTTTATTGTCTTTGAGCTAATCCTGTCTCAGATTAATGACCTGACCCAGTGTGATTGTTCCTGTTTTGAAGTCTTAAAATCTTGTGTTTTATTCTGCATCATCTGGCCAACCATTTTTAGCTCTTTTTATATTGATTATTCATTTTTCATCTCAACCACAGTTTGACCATGTTGTACTAAGGTAC
This sequence comes from Puccinia novopanici, assembly GCA_004348175.1. Taxonomy (NCBI): domain Eukaryota; kingdom Fungi; phylum Basidiomycota; class Pucciniomycetes; order Pucciniales; family Pucciniaceae; genus Puccinia; species Puccinia novopanici. The sequence continues at coordinate 9,283 of SMGU01002572.1, read as the reverse complement.
CTAGGGGCCTCAGAATGACTCTTTTGGGGAGCAGTCATATTATGTGATAATCCAGCTATGTGTAAACTGGGCTTCACTGCGGCTGACCCCATATCACACAGGTGTCTGGCACAAGTGCAAATTATTTATTTATCTTAGACCTATACACATTTTTTTTTTTTTTTTTTTTTTTTATTTATTTTATTTTATTTTTATTTTTTTTAAGTGTAATTTGGCCTATGGCATTGCACACTATGAATGTAACTACATCCTAACCTAAAAATATCTGAGAGAAAACAAATCATGACATGCCAAAAGTGACTGAGACAAAACAGAAAACCACTGAAAAAACATGAGAAAAGGGAGAGAAAAAAAACAAGGAAGAAAAAGAAGGAGAAAAGGGAAAACAAGAGCTATAGAATCAAAAGATCGGAACAATTCATGAGATTCATGAGCCGAAAACCGCTGGGAAGCGGGAGGTTGCCTTGAGGAATTGAAGCAGTGGTTCCGCTGCCTTGGGAAGGTTTAAGGTTGATTGGAGTTGATTTGAGTTGATTTGAGTTGAAAGGGATTTTAAGTCGCAATATGCAGCCCCGGCTCCGCCTTTGTCCGGGAAAAAGGAGCCATCGCTGAAGAGGAGGAGAGAGGATTGGGAGGCGGAACGTTCAGAGCAAGTCGACTTAACAGATTCAAGGGCATCGTCCTTGTTGAGATCCACATTCAGGTAATCGAAGAGGTCCGACCGGCCTATCCTCGTCGGAACCTCAACAATCTCCGGCCGGAGAGCCAGAGCCTTGTTGACTATATCTGCCGCCAGACTGGATTGCGCCGCGTCCATGTGCCGCCTTTCCAAAGAAGCCCTGCTATGCAGAATCAAACTGCGGACAGTGTTGTTGGGGCATCTCATGATAATCTTTTGATAAAAGAAGGCCAGGCTGGACTTAACTATGGCATTTAATGCAGGCGAGGTCGGTGAACGCTTTGCCAGGAAACTGGACGCCATAGTCTTGAAAGTGCCTAAGACAAAGTTCCCCGCCAAACGATCGACCTTATTTGCCAGGGACTCGACTTTGCCCCTGTTTGCCTTGGTGGCCCACAGAGCCGCCCCGTACGTGATCCTGGGAGTCAAAACACATTTGACCAACTTTAGTCTGTCAGCTTCTGTTGCGCCGAATCTGGAATTGCCAAAGATTGAGAGTTGAGCCATGGTGCTGGATGCCTTTTCCCCCAGAACATGAAAAGTCTTATTGAAGAGAAGCTTAGAGTCAATCCAGACTCCAAGCCACTTCACTTCGGAAACTGGACGCAGAAGATGGGTGCCGAAACCCAGAGCCTCGCTCCCTGGCCTACCCTTGGTAAGCCAGAGGAATTGCGCTTTGGCTTGATCAAAGATGGCCCCGTGAGTGGAGCCCCACTCCAGCGACCTAATCCCCTCCCGTCTGAGGCCGTCGTGGGCGGCCTCCACCGTATCAGCCGCAACAAGATGCAACACGTCATCGACATAACCAATTGACACTGTATCCAAGAAGACAGAAAAGGATTGATTCAGCAGGGAATTGGTGTAGATGATATATAGGATGACTGAGAGGGGGGATCCCTGTGGGAGTCCGATGTTGATGTCAAAAGCCGCTGAAGTGAAATCGTCCAGCCGGATTGTAGTAGACCTATTCCTGAGGAAGTCTTCAATGATCAAGACCAGATATGTTGGGCATTTCTTCTGGAAGAGGTAGTGGATCAGCCTAGCAGGGTGTACTGAGGGGTAAGCCAACTTAACATCCAGGAAGAGACCGGCAACCACTTTGCCCTGGTCCAGTGCTCTAAGGCAAACATGGCGTCTTCGGTGCCAGAGTTCTTCCTGCCCCCGAAGTGACCCTCGGCAAGGATGCGCTCTTCTTCGGCCCACGTCGTCAGCCTGTGCGAAATGATCAGCTCCAGGATCTTGCTCATGGAGCTAAGGAGAGCGATCAGTCGGTAAGCCCCGGGGTTAGTGTAATCCGGTTTCCCCTGTTTCCGAATGATAGCAGTTACAGCGCATTTCCAAGCTGTCGGAAAAGAGCTGGACAGGAAAATGTTGTTGTACAAGTCAGTGAGTAACGGAGCCAGAGACGACGAAATGAACTTAATCAATTCATTCGCAATTCCGTCAATGCCTGCTGCCTTCCTGGGGCTGACTTGACTGATGGCGGCAGAAACCTCAGCAATCTCCACTTCTGGGAAGCTGACAAATCGACATTGCCTGGATAAATCAACATCAGATAAGTCGATAGGGATGCCAGTGACTGACGTGCCCTAAAACAACAACTTAGCTTGTAGTTCCTTAGAATGGACAAGTTGTCCCTCTTTATCCTTGAGGGGTAGGATTCCACTGCCGGAACGACGTTTTGAGAACCGCAGGACACGGTAGAGATCCCCTTCCCCGGGTTCCTCCAAAAGCTTCCGCCAGGATTTTTGCTTGAGATGATGCACAAGATGCAAAAAATAAGCGTTCCACTGTTTGTAACATTCAATGGCCTCTGGGGACTTAGCCAGGATCATCCACTTGCAAGCCCTGTTGCGGGTCTTGACCACCGGGCCTAACGTCTCTTGACACCACCATGGTTTGGTCCGGTCGGGGTTCTCGCGGACGTGTCGCCCAAGTGCGTGCTGCACAGACTGAACTGCATTATTCAGCACAGTAGCCTTTTTGTCAACAGACAGAGTCCCATGATCACGCCGGAAGAGGGACTTATCTAGGCCGACGTGGATGCCATCAGCTTTCAACTTCTCCCAGCGGGGGAGCTGCCATCGGTAAGTCGGAGGGGGACGCCAAAGGGCCAGGGAACCGATCAAGGCCTGATGATCAAAGCCGTAATTGTTGTTCGACATGACTATGGAACGCAACAGTCGGGAGCCTAGAAAGTTGGACCAGATGAGGTCAATAGTGAAACCTCTACCCTTGGAAGAGAAGAAGGTGGGGACGTGACGCGGGGAGGCCACACGGAAACCAGTGGGGGAAAGGAGACTCAGCAAATTCACGGCGCCAGCATCATTCTGTTGGCGGCCAGGGGGATTCCAATGTTTGTGATGGACATTCGAGTCCATACACACGAGGGTGGCGGTCTGTCTGGAGTAGATGTTGGTCAGCCATACTCTGAGTTCGGGGATTGCAGCTAGTGAAGAGGGGGGGTTGTAAATGTTGAGGAAACGAATAGGAGGACCGGAGGGTGGAGAGAGTTCCACCCCCACTACAATCTGGGATCCGCCTGGGAGGAGCTTGACGATGCTGGAGGGGATGGTCTTCTTGATGTAGATCACCGACTTGTGCCGGTCGAGCCACTTCAATGGGGAGTGCTCAAAAGCGGTGAACGCTCGCCAAGCGGGATGCTGAGGGGGGGCCAGGTCAAATGGGTTGACCCACGGTTCCTGGAGAATCAAAAAGTCAAAATTCAAAGAAGATTCTAAGGTGGTCAGTGTCACTGATTTAGATACATGGCAGTTAAGCTGGAAAAAGGAGAAAAAACTGGGCGAAGTTGGAGGAGCGTCATTGGAGGCTTCTACGTCTTGAGGGGTGGGGAGAGTGAGAGTCTGCAGGTCGGAAAGAGTTTCGGCGGGGGTCCTGTTGGGTGTGTCTAACATGGAAGTGAGAGGCGACGCTTCTCAAACCAAGCCGTCTTGAACGGGCAGGTAAGTTCAAAAGGGGAGTGATCGGCATTTGAGATGCCTTCGAGTTTGTGCTTGAGGCCCTCCCTGCAGAGGACGCAGGAGGTTATGGTGGTCATGCCCTCCGGGCAGTCGAAGGTGGTGTGTTGTTCCCCACACTTGGTGCAGCGGGTTCTTTCACGGCACCACTTTCCAAAGTGGCCCATCTGTAGGCACTTGAAACATTGAGGGGGGCAAGACTTGAACTTGGAAGTCCGGTGATAATCGTAGTTCAAAAAGATGCCTGACTTCTCAATCCGGATAGCCAGGTCCTTGTCTGTGAATGAAAGAACGAGGGACCCAGCAGACTTTGCTGAAAAGGCGTCCCAGGAGCCGAGCCATCTTACTCGCGCCAAATCTGAAGCTTGGAACTTGTTTTCTGAAGCCATTCGCGCCAGATTTGCGGGCTTACCAATGTCAAAAGAGCGGGGGATACCGTGCACCATCACCGAATACGTGCTAGGAGAAGCCTCGAGGTCCACATGAACTTCCTTGGACCAAACGTGCTTGTGGTCCATTAACCAACGCTGCTGGGCCTTGTTCTCGGTGTAGAAAGAGACATTGCCGGACGGTAAAACACTAGCGCCGCGGATGGTAACTGCCTTGCCATCCATCTTGGCGTCAATCTTCATCAAGGTCTCATTTGCCCATTGAACAAGAGCCTCGCGAGGCACATCCTTGAGTGTGGTGTTGAGGGGGTTGGAGTGTATGATCACCCGTTTGGGCTTCAAAGAAGACATTGCCTGAGCCGGGGGGGGGACGGGTGCTTGGAGCCATCACTGCTGACGCGTTCTTTGGTCCAGACAAGTTCACTACATTGGCGAAAGACTTGGGGGCATGTTTCGACGCGTTCAGGGGCGGGCCAGCTAGCTTCTTCTCTAGCTCGGCAAGACGGGCGAGGATCGGGCTTGCTGAGGCAGAAACCTTAGCGTCCACACTAGCATTGAGTCTGTCAATGGTCTCCTCCAGGCGGCGCATCGTCCTTTCGGCGTTGAGGGACATGTCGAGCAACACGTTGATGAGCCCGGCCGGGACCTTGACCGCGCCGGACGCGTCCCGGTTGTTGGCATCTCCTAAAATTGTATTCAGGAGCATGTGGAGGCCCGTAGAGGGCGGGTCAATGAGGGGTCGAGCAGGGGGCCCGTGGTCGAAGTCTTCGGCCATGTTGTCGTCATCCATGGGGGACGCGACTGAGGGACGAGCTGGGTCTGGGGGGGGGAGCATTGACTGCTCCAGGGAAGGGGGGGAGGAGAAGGCTTTCTGAGTGCTAGGGGGGTGAGGTGGAAAAAATTTAGGTGAGTGACGTGTGACGCGAGTGCAGGGTGGTGAGTTTGTGGTTGCGGACAGAAAGCTTGATACACATTATAACTGGATAGAATCCCCACCACAATACATAGGAACCCAGAAAGCCCTCCTAGGTGTGGGTGTTGAAAACTGCCTGGAATCTGGGCAAAAAAGCCCCAACCATCATCTTGAAAGAGGTATGTTGTGATACTTTTATTCAGAAGGGCACTCATCAAAAAACCATTAAGGGGCATGCAAAACCAGTCAGTCAACTCTGCCACAACCTCCCACAACCTCAATTCCCCCGGGGGACGCCATGGGTCGGGGTAATCCCATCCTTAGCCTAGTCATGAAACAGATATTGATGGGTCCAAAATCCTCAATACCTGTGGGTCCTCAAGAATTTTGCTTTTTTTTTGAACAAAAAACATCTGCCTACATAGGGGTGTTGCTGGGGTGTCCAACCAGATTGCAAATATTGGTCAGGGACTAAACTTGCCTTGCTATCGAACTTAACAAAGTCCGCGTCCTTCTTGTCGAGGTGTGTGACACTGGAACCTCTACCGCAGGGAGAGGACTTATGCCCTAAAAGGACTTACCGCTGTGAGATTAATCAGCACTTTTGGTGTACAGAATCTTGTGTCTATCAGACCAAATACACCACATGCGGGAATTTTTCCTCATTTTTAACCATGAATACCTCTGCATCTCCTCTTGACTCCCTCAAAATAATCTTTCTATTTTTTCCCACCCATCTAGTCTTAAATTTTTTTTCAAAATGGGTGTTTTGTCAACCCAAGCTCCTGAGTTGCGGCGGTTGAATCATAAAACCATGGTTTTTACCCATCTGAAAAAAAAGAGGTTTTAATTTCTCTCTGTTCTTTTTTTCCAACGCATTGCTCTTTTTTTCCAAACCTTGTTCTTTTTTTCGATCAATCACTTTTTTGAAATCCAATCTCTCATTTTACCCCATCCGTGACTCGATCAACCGCATACACTCAGCATCCACCTCATTTCGCTTCATGTCTTCTTTGAAAAACACAATGGAGTCCACAGGAAACTCATCTCAAACTATCAGCCAGCCTTCGACGCAAAAAAACACGAAATCAGAGGAACAAAAGTTGCTGGCAATTTGTGCTTACATGTCGTCGCTAAATTACACACCGAAATCATTCGTTTCAGCCTTCCTCGGCCACAAAAATCACAAGTTCGCTTCTCTACGCCGATTCTGGGGAACTCCATGGGGCTGGCCCTTGACACTGATACTATTACGTAGATTTAAGGCCGTTGTTTGCAAGAAACCTGCGGGGCGGAAATTGTGGGAAGGTTTTATTCTATCGGAGGTATGAATTTATTTAGTTATTTATATATTTTGGGTTTTCAGAGGTTCTAATCGGATATTTTTCATTTTATCTAGGCGCAGCACATTGTTAATAATCAAAATCCACCACGCGGCGCTTACCCAGATGGCGCCTACCATAACACGAGAAATGTCTCGGAGTTCCTTTTTACCTGTGAATCTAAAAACACAAGAGACACCGAACTCACACAATCCCATGCGCCTTTTTTATTCAAGCTCATTCTCAACAAGCTGAATCCACAATCAACGAATGGAGACGACTCCAGCTCTAGCGAATCAGATTCTGGCGATGAAAATATTCCGGAAGACGAGAATGGCGAGGATGGCCTATTAGATAATAATGTCACTATTGACAGGACCACGCGTAGTCAAAGGGCTTATACAGTAAGCATAAGTTACAATATTCCTTTTCTAATATCCTCTTGGCTAACTTACCTGCGTGCATACTATTCCAAAATTCAAGACGGCAAAGACTGTGTGCGCGATGATTTGTTTTGTAAGGAATCGACGTCACAATGGACATCAACTAGCCAACTCATTGACTTTCCTGGAAGGTGGCGTATCCAATCGGGTCAATAGATATCTCCATTACATTGGATTGTCATTGTCGCAGAAAACTGCTCACCGATCTCTGAACTACCTTGGATATAAAGCCAAAGACCGAGTTTCTTCAAGAATTGTGCATGCTGTAACTGGGAATCTGGCACCATTCCTATGCATCGACAATTTAGATTTCGAGCAGAAGGTCCAGACTAAATCTCTTGGCCATTCAAATCGGATGTTTCACAGTACGTGGGGATACATCCACCATCCAAATCCACAAGTCCTTGCCTCAGTTCCCAGCACCGATCTCACCCTAGATGCCTATCATACATCAATGAAGAATCTTCCTCGCTTTAACGTCTTACCGAATATGTTAATACCAACACCCAAGGAAGAGTTCCAATGGGAACATGTGCTGAAGTCTCAGATCGCCGACGTCATCCTCAAATACATTGCAACTCCCACAGACAAAATGGTCAATATCCGAACGGTCCCAATGGTTTCGGAACAAATTTCGGCCGATATTCCCAACTTGACAATAATGAAATTGATGATCGCATCTGACAACTCGGCTCAAGGAGTTGGGGAGGTTTTTGAATCAATAGTCGAGCAAACCACCCTCGACATGAAGGCTTTTACATCTCGGCTGCAAGTTATTGATGGCGATTTAGGCACATGTACAAATGTAGCTAGCTTACGGACACAACGAGTACCAAATCAGCATAATGAAGAGAACTTGAATCATATTCTCACGATTCTTGGCGGCGCACACACAATGTGGAACATAGCACAGGCAATCTACTCTAAGCATTTGGGCAATAGCGGGGATTCACGCGATTCAGGGGCATGGTGATTTCTTGAAGGGCTATCGATACCTTCAAATAAAATGCTTGATAAGAAAGACTACACGCTGATGATAAAAAACATAGAGAAGATCCATCATGCAACGTTGGTCCATTGTGTAATGTAAGTCTCTGTCAACGATTTCATCTTGTAGCTGTCCACATCCATTGGTTAGCTGATTGATTTGTCAAATTGGATTACAGGGTAGTGATGTCCAACGAAAAAAGCAGTCTCAGCGATCAACTGGTTGCGCTTTCTATTCAGGAGATTCAATCGATAATCGAGAAAACATATGCTCGCTTCTTCAGCCCACATTCTTTACGCTCAGCAAGCCTAGAGAAATCGCCAAAACTATCTAATCTCCTCCTCAGGCTTGCCGATTTTGCTACGATCGTCGAAGGAAATGCTGCCATGAAAAATGGGGACATCGGGCGAGTGATGAATGTCTGGAAACAATGGGCGATCATTGCCCAAGGGGTCAAAAAACTCACACAATATTCGATTCAATTACCTTGGATGATTATTATTCTTAACGACATTCTACCGAAAGGTTTGGGAAAAGTCATTCGCCATTCCCTCTTCATTGCTCCCAGTGGAAGACAGAAACACTTCATGGCCAAGGATCAGTACCTCGAAACACAAAACTACTGGTTAAAATATTTTTTTAATCACACCGGCTGCGGAACTAACATCGATCGACTCAAGGACGTGTATTCTCTTAATGTTCCACTCGTACGCAACTTTCCTCATTTGCCTAGGTGTGATTGGATCTAGCTTCTCATTCAAACAAAATGATTTATCCAGCTTCAAAAACTCATAGAGGACTTGGTGATTGATGCAGGCAGGACAACAATCTACCAATCACATGGCAATCTAATGAATGTGCGATCACTTAATAACTGCCTTCAAATGTGTCGACAAAACGACATATGTATGCTCACTCCCAAGGTGGGTGAGTTTGTACCAGAACCTACTGAAAACTTCTTCTTGATTGGACTCAAAAAGATAAGGGAACTGCACAAGAAGAAAGGAAATGCGCTCAATAAACTTCGTCCACTCGATATCAAGATTTGGAATTCGGTCAAAGAGATTCTACCTGATAATTTTGATCAAAATTCAGATATCAGTTCCAGTGGCGATCACGAGCCTGAAGAATCCCAAGATGAAAACACTGGAGATAATGTCCAGGAAAACAATAGCGATGGGACCGATGACACTAATGAATAGACATGTGTACCCACCCGCTGGGTCCTGACACCTTTGCATGGGCTCGTTTGAACTCCTGAAGACGCGGTAAGGTCTCTTCTTCCCATTTCCTCTTTCGCTCTGCTTTTTCTCTTGCCAAACGCGACTCATTTTCTTGTTTCTTTTCTAGGCGTATTCTTTTTCTCTCAGAAACCGCTTCTTTTTCGATCTCGGCTTTCGTCTTTGGTTTCATGATCTGTTCATCTGATGCAATAACGTTTGGTCTTGTTTTTGGGAGGGGTGTTTTTTTGTATGACCTTATCCTGTCCATTTCCTCCTGGATGTGTTGATCGTACTCTTCTTGTTGTCTGATGTGGCTTTGAAATTCATGCCCCTCTTTAAAGTTAATTA
>SMGU01002565.1:0-10312 GCA_004348175.1 Puccinia novopanici | reverse complement strand
CGAGCTGATTTTGATCCAAGACTGCATTGTATGAGTTTAGGATGGCGTTGAAAGTAGGCGTATTCCGCGGAGTCCGATTGACGATCTGCGAGATTATTTGCGCATCGGTTGCAGTGAGGAAGGGGAAGGATCCATGGGGAGTGCGAGAGCTTGCGTCTGAAGTTGCATTCGAGGTTAACGAGAAGCTGAATGGCATTGGTTGAGTTGGATGAGAAGTGGCGGAGTTTTCCGGCTGACTGAGCGTGTCCGCCACAGGCGAGAGAGGCGCGCGCCCGCTGTGAGCGGAGAGAGGGTGTGCGCAGCAAGCCCAACACTACACGCGCGCGCCTCTCTGCTCTGTCTGTATACCGCACTCATCACAAAAGACGCAGTTGGGAAGCATGACGCAGGAGAACAGCAAGCTAGGAAGCCATGAAGCAACTGCCTCTATCAGACAGAACCAAATTACACAGGTTCCGGGCCACCTATCATGCCAGATATTATCCTATATATTTTTGTTGAATTTTCAACTCTTCCCTCTTTCCACTTTCTTTCTTCCTCTTTCTTGAAGTCATCTGATCTGCTTGTCACTATAGTCTGTGAGTATTAAATCATGTACATACTTATAAATCAAATTAAGAAAGTCTAATTGACCTTAATCCCTAGTTGTTTAATGGCTTTTCAATCCAATCTTATCTTCTTGTCAGCAGCTCTTTTATTGTCTTTGAGCTAATCCTGTCTCAGATTAATGACCTGACCCAGTGTGATTGTTCCTGTTTTGAAGTCTTAAAATCTTGTGTTTTATTCTGCATCATCTGGCCAACCATTTTTAGCTCTTTTTATATTGATTATTCATTTTTCATCTCAACCACAGTTTGACCATGTTGTACTAAGGTACCTAGGGGCCTCAGAATGACTCTTTTGGGGAGCAGTCATATTATGTGATAATCCAGCTATGTGTAAACTGGGCTTCACTGCGGCTGACCCCATATCACACAGGTGTCTGGCACAAGTGCAAATTATTTATTTATCTTAGACCTATACACATTTTTTTTTTTTTTTTTTTTTTTTATTTATTTTATTTTATTTTTATTTTTTTTAAGTGTAATTTGGCCTATGGCATTGCACACTATGAATGTAACTACATCCTAACCTAAAAATATCTGAGAGAAAACAAATCATGACATGCCAAAAGTGACTGAGACAAAACAGAAAACCACTGAAAAAACATGAGAAAAGGGAGAGAAAAAAAACAAGGAAGAAAAAGAAGGAGAAAAGGGAAAACAAGAGCTATAGAATCAAAAGATCGGAACAATTCATGAGATTCATGAGCCGAAAACCGCTGGGAAGCGGGAGGTTGCCTTGAGGAATTGAAGCAGTGGTTCCGCTGCCTTGGGAAGGTTTAAGGTTGATTGGAGTTGATTTGAGTTGATTTGAGTTGAAAGGGATTTTAAGTCGCAATATGTAGCCCCGGCTCCTCCTTTGTCCGGGAAAAAGGAGCCATCGCTGAAGAGAAGGAGAGAGGATTGGGAGGCGGAATGTTCAGAGCAAATCGACTTAACAGATTCAAGGGCATCGTCCTTGTTGAGATCCACATTCAGGTAATCGAAGAGGTCCGACCGGCCTATCCTCGTCGGAACCTCAACAATCTCCGGCCGGAGAGCCAGAGCCTTGTTGACTATATCTGCCGCCAGACTGGATTGCGCCACGTCCATGTGCCGCCTTTCCAAAGAAGCCCTGCTATGCAGAATCAAACTGCGGACGGTGTTGTTGGGGCATCTCATGATAATCTTTTGATAAAAGAAGGCCAGGCTGGACTTAACTATGGCATTTAACGCAGGCGAGGTCGGTGAACGCTTCGCCAGGAAACTGGACGCCGTAGTCTTGAAAGTGCCTAAGACAAAGTTCCCCGCCAAACGATCGACCTTATTTGCCAGGGACTCGACTTTGCCCCTGTTTGCCTTGGTGGCCCACAGAGCCGCCCCGTACGTGATCCTGGGAGTCAAAACACATTTGACCAACTTTAGTCTGTCAGCTTCTGTAGCGCCGAATCTGGAATTGCCAAAGATTGAGAGTTGAGCCATGGTGCTGGATGCCTTTTCCCCCAGAACATGAAAAGTCTTATTGAAGAGAAGCTTAGAGTCAATCCAGACTCCAAGCCACTTCACTTCGGAAACCGGACGCAGAAGATGGGTGCCGAAACCCAGAGCCTCGCTCCCTGGCCTACCCTTGGTAAGCCAGAGGAATTGCGCTTTGGCTTGATCAAAGATGGCCCCGTGAGTGGAGCCCCACTCCAGCGACCTAATCCCCTCCCGTCTGAGGCCGTCGTGGGCGGCCTCCACCGTATCAGCCGCAACAAGATGCAACACGTCATCGACATAACCAATTGACACTGTATCCAAGAAGACAGAAAAGGATTGATTCAGCAGTGAATTGGTGTAGATGATATATAGGATGACTGAGAGGGGGGATCCCTGTGGGAGTCCGATGTTGATGTCAAAAGCCGCTGAAGTGAAATCGTCCAGCCGGATTGTAGTAGACCTATTCCTGAGGAAGTCTTCAATGATCAAGACCAGATATGTTGGGCATTTCTTCTGGAAGAGGTAGTGGATCAGCCTAGCAGGGTGTACTGAGGGGTAAGCCAACTTAACATCCAGGAAGAGACCGGCAACCACTTTGCCCTGGTCCAGTGCTCTAAGGCAAACATGGCGTCTTCGGTGCCAGAGTTCTTCCTGCCCCCGAAGTGACCCTCGGCAAGGATGCACTCTTCTTCAGCCCACGTCGTCAGCCTGCGCGAAATGATCAGCTCCAGGATCTTGCTCATGGAGCTAAGGAGAGCAATCGGTCGGTAAGCCCCAGGGTTAGTGTAATCCGGTTTCCCCTGTTTCCGAATGATAGCAGTTACAGCGCATTTCCAAGAGGTCGGAAAAGAGCTGGACAGGAAAATGTTGTTATACAAGTCAGTTAGTAATGGAGCCAGAGACGACGAAATGAACTTAATCAATTCATTCGCAATTCCGTCAATGCCTGCTGCCTTCCTGGGGCTGACTCAATCAATGGCGGCAGAAACCTCGGCAATCTTCACTTCTTGGAAGCTGACAAACCGACATTGCCTGGATAAATCAACATCAGATAAGTCGATAGGGATGCCAGTGACTGACGTGCCCTCAAACAACAACTTAGCTTGTTGATCCTTAGAATGAACAAGTTGTCCCTCTTTATCCTTGAGGGGTAGGATTCCACTGCCGGAACGACGTTTTGAGAACCGCAGGACACGGTAGAGATCCCCTTCACCGGGTTCCTCCAAAAGCTTCCGCCAGGATTTTTGCTTGAGCTGATGCACAAGATGCAAAAAATAAGTGTTCCACTGTTTGTAACACTCAATGGCCTCTGGGGACTTAGCCAGGATCATCCACTTGCGAGCACTGTTGCGGGTCTTGACCACCGGGCCTAACGTCTCTTGACACCACCACGGTTTGGTCCGGTCGGGGTTCTCGCAGACGCGTTGCCCAAGTGTGTGCTGCACAGACTGAACTGCATTAGTCAGCACAGTAGCCTTTTCGTCAACAGACAGAGTCCCATGATCACGCCGTAAGAGGGACTTATCTAGGCCGACATGGATGCCATCAGCTTTCAACTTCTCCCAGCGGGGGAGCTGCCATTGGTAAGTCGGACGGGGACGCCGAAGGGCCAGGGAACCGACCAAGGCCTGATGATCAGAGCCGTAATTGTCGTTCGACACGACTATGGAACGCAACAGTCAAGAGCCCAGGAAGTTGGACCAGATGAGGTCAATAGTGAAACCTCTACCCTTGGAAGAGAAGAAGGTGGGGATGTGACGTGGAGAGGCCACACGGAAACCAGCGTGGGAAAGGAGACTCAGCAGATTCACGGCGCCAGCATCATTCCGTTGGCGTCCAGGGGGATTCCAATGTTTGTGATGGACATTCGAGTCCATACAAACAAGGGTGGCGGTCTGTCTGGAGTAGATGTTGGTCAGCCATTCTCTGAGTTCGGGGATTGCAGCTAGTGAAGAGGGGGGGTTGTAAATGTTGAGGAAACGAATAGGAGGACCGGAGGGTGGAGAGAGTTCCACCCCCACTACAATCTGGGATCCGCCTGGGAGGAGCTTGACGATGCTGGAGGGGATGGTCTTCTTGATGTAGATCACCGCCTTATGCCGGTCATGCCAGGTGGAGGGCGAGTGTTCAAAAGCAACGTAAGCTCGCCAAGCCGAGTGTTGAGGCGGTGAGAGGTCAAACGGGTTGATCCATGGTTCCTGTAGAATGAGAATATCAAACTGAAGCGACAATTCAAGGGCAGTCAGTGTCACAGCTTTGGAAACATGACAGTTGAGCTGGAAAAAGGAGAAAAAACTAGGCGAAGTTGGAGGAGTGTCGTTGGAGGCTTCTGCGTCTTGAGGGGTGGGGAGGGTGAGAGTCTGCAGGTCGGGAAGAGTTTCAGCGGGGGTCCTGTTGGGTGTGTCTAACATGGAAGTGAGAGGCAAAGCTTCTCAAACCAAGCCGTCTTGAACGGGCAGGTAAGTTCAAAAGGGGAGTGATCGGCATTTGAGATGCCTTCGAGTTTGTGCTTGAGGCCCTCCCTGCAGAGGACGCAGGAGGTTATGGTGGTCATGCCCTCCGGGCAGTCAAAGGTGGTGTGTTGTTCCCCACACTTGGTGCAGCGGGTTCTTTCACGGCACCACTTTCCAAAGTGGCCCATCCGTAAGCACTTGAAACACTGGGGGGGGCAAGACTTGAACTTGGAAGTCCGGTGATAATCGTAGTTCAAAAAGATGCCTGACTTCTCAATCCGGATAGCCAGGTCCTTGTCTGTGAATGAAAGAACGAGGGACCCAGCAGACTTTGCTGAAAAGGCGTCCCAGGAGCCGAGCCATCTTACTCGCGCCAAATCTGAAGCTTGGAACTTGTTTTCTGAAGCCATTCGCGCCAGATTTGCGGGCTTACCAATGTCAAAAGAGCGGGGGATACCGTGCACCATCACCGAATACGTGCTAGGAGAAGCCTCGAGGTCCACATGAACTTCCTTGGACCAAACGTGCTTGTGGTCCATTAACCAACGCTGCTGGGCCTTGTTCTCGGTGTAGAAAGAGACATTGCCGGACGGTAAAACACTAGCGCCGCGGATGGTAACTGCCTTGCCATCCATCTTGGCGTCAATCTTCATCAAGGTCTCATTTGCCCATTGAACAAGAGCCTCGCGAGGCACATCCTTGAGTGTGGTGTTGAGGGGGTTGGAGTGTATGATCACCCGTTTGGGCTTCAAAGAAGACATTGCCTGAGCCGGGGGGGGGACGGGTGCTTGGAGCCATCACTGCTGACGCGTTCTTTGGTCCAGACAAGTTCACTACATTGGCGAAAGACTTGGGGGCATGTTTCGACGCGTTCAGGGGCGGGCCAGCTAGCTTCTTCTCTAGCTCGGCAAGACGGGCGAGGATCGGGCTTGCTGAGGCAGAAACCTTAGCGTCCACACTAGCATTGAGTCTGTCAATGGTCTCCTCCAGGCGGCGCATCGTCCTTTCGGCGTTGAGGGACATGTCGAGCAACACGTTGATGAGCCCGGCCGGGACCTTGACCGCGCCGGACGCGTCCCGGTTGTTGGCATCTCCTAAAATTGTATTCAGGAGCATGTGGAGGCCCGTAGAGGGCGGGTCAATGAGGGGTCGAGCAGGGGGCCCGTGGTCGAAGTCTTCGGCCATGTTGTCGTCATCCATGGGGGACGCGACTGAGGGACGAGCTGGGTCTGGGGGGGGGAGCATTGACTGCTCCAGGGAAGGGGGGGAGGAGAAGGCTTTCTGAGTGCTAGGGGGGTGAGGTGGAAAAAATTTAGGTGAGTGACGTGTGACGCGAGTGCAGGGTGGTGAGTTTGTGGTTGCGGACAGAAAGCTTGATACACATTATAACTGGATAGAATCCCCACCACAATACATAGGAACCCAGAAAGCCCTCCTAGGTGTGGGTGTTGAAAACTGCCTGGAATCTGGGCAAAAAAGCCCCAACCATCATCTTGAAAGAGGTATGTTGTGATACTTTTATTCAGAAGGGCACTCATCAAAAAACCATTAAGGGGCATGCAAAACCAGTCAGTCAACTCTGCCACAACCTCCCACAACCTCAATTCCCCCGGGGGACGCCATGGGTCGGGGTAATCCCATCCTTAGCCTAGTCATGAAACAGATATTGATGGGTCCAAAATCCTCAATACCTGTGGGTCCTCAAGAATTTTGCTTTTTTTTTTAACAAAAAACATCTGCCTACATAGGGGTGTTGCTGGGGTGTCCAACCAGATTGCAAATATTGGTCAGGGGTGCAGTGTTGAGTGATATTGAACTTAACAAAGTCCGCGTCCTTCTTGTCGAGGTGTGTGACACTGGAACCTCTACCGCAGGGAGAGGACTTATGCCCTAAAAGGACTTACCGCTGTGAGATTAATCAGCACTTTTGGTGTACAGAATCTTGTGTCTATCAGACCAAATACACCACATGCGGGAATTTTTCCTCATTTTTAACCATGAATACCTCTGCATCTCCTCTTGACTCCCTCAAAATAATCTTTCTATTTTTTCCCACCCATCTAGTCTTAAATTTTTTTTCAAAATGGGTGTTTTGTCAACCCAAGCTCCTGAGTTGCGGCGGTTGAATCATAAAACCATGGTTTTTACCCATCTGAAAAAAAAGAGGTTTTAATTTCTCTCTGTTCTTTTTTTTCAACGCATTTCTCTTTTTTTCCAAACCTTGTTCTTTTTTTTTCAAAACCTTGTTCTTTTTTTCGATCAATCACTTTTTTGAAATCCAATCTCTCATTTTACCCCATCCGTGACTCGATCAACCGCATACACTCAGCATCCACCTCATTTCGCTTCATGTCTTCTTTGAAAAACACAATGGAGTCCACAGGAAACTCATCTCAAACTATCAGCCAGCCTTCGACGCAAAAAAACACGAAATCAGAGGAACAAAAGTTGCTGGCAATTTGTGCTTACATGTCGTCGCTAAATTACACACCGAAATCATTCGTTTCAGCCTTCCTCGGCCACAAAAATCACAAGTTCGCTTCTCTACGCCGATTCTGGGGAACTCCATGGGGCTGGCCCTTGACACTGATACTATTACGTAGATTTAAGGCCGTTGTTTGCAAGAAACCTGCGGGGCGGAAATTGTGGGAAGGTTTTATTCTATCGGAGGTATGAATTTATTTAGTTATTTATATATTTTGGGTTTTCAGAGGTTCTAATCGGATATTTTTCATTTTATCTAGGCGCAGCACATTGTTAATAATCAAAATCCACCACGCGGCGCTTACCCAGATGGCGCCTACCATAACACGAGAAATGTCTCGGAGTTCCTTTTTACCTGTGAATCTAAAAACACAAGAGACACCGAACTCACACAATCCCATGCGCCTTTTTTATTCAAGCTCATTCTCAACAAGCTGAATCCACAATCAACGAATGGAGACGACTCCAGCTCTAGCGAATCAGATTCTGGCGATGAAAATATTCCGGAAGACGAGAATGGCGAGGATGGCCTATTAGATAATAATGTCACTATTGACAGGACCACGCGTAGTCAAAGGGCTTATACAGTAAGCATAAGTTACAATATTCCTTTTCTAATATCCTCTTGGCTAACTTACCTGCGTGCATACTATTCCAAAATTCAAGACGGCAAAGACTGTGTGCGCGATGATTTGTTTTGTAAGGAATCGACGTCACAATGGACATCAACTAGCCAACTCATTGACTTTCCTGGAAGGTGGCGTATCCAATCGGGTCAATAGATATCTCCATTACATTGGATTGTCATTGTCGCAGAAAACTGCTCACCGATCTCTGAACTACCTTGGATATAAAGCCAAAGACCGAGTTTCTTCAAGAATTGTGCATGCTGTAACTGGGAATCTGGCACCATTCCTATGCATCGACAATTTAGATTTCGAGCAGAAGGTCCAGACTAAATCTCTTGGCCATTCAAATCGGATGTTTCACAGTACGTGGGGATACATCCACCATCCAAATCCACAAGTCCTTGCCTCAGTTCCCAGCACCGATCTCACCCTAGATGCCTATCATACATCAATGAAGAATCTTCCTCGCTTTAACGTCTTACCGAATATGTTAATACCAACACCCAAGGAAGAGTTCCAATGGGAACATGTGCTGAAGTCTCAGATCGCCGACGTCATCCTCAAATACATTGCAACTCCCACAGACAAAATGGTCAATATCCGAACGGTCCCAATGGTTTCGGAACAAATTTCGGCCGATATTCCCAACTTGACAATAATGAAATTGATGATCGCATCTGACAACTCGGCTCAAGGAGTTGGGGAGGTTTTTGAATCAATAGTCGAGCAAACCACCCTCGACATGAAGGCTTTTACATCTCGGCTGCAAGTTATTGATGGCGATTTAGGCACATGTACAAATGTAGCTAGCTTACGGACACAACGAGTACCAAATCAGCATAATGAAGAGAACTTGAATCATATTCTCACGATTCTTGGCGGCGCACACACAATGTGGAACATAGCACAGGCAATCTACTCTAAGCATTTGGGCAATAGCGGGGATTCACGCGATTCAGGGGCATGGTGATTTCTTGAAGGGCTATCGATACCTTCAAATAAAATGCTTGATAAGAAAGACTACACGCTGATGATAAAAAACATAGAGAAGATCCATCATGCAACGTTGGTCCATTGTGTAATGTAAGTCTCTGTCAACGATTTCATCTTGTAGCTGTCCACATCCATTGGTTAGCTGATTGATTTGTCAAATTGGATTACAGGGTAGTGATGTCCAACGAAAAAAGCAGTCTCAGCGATCAACTGGTTGCGCTTTCTATTCAGGAGATTCAATCGATAATCGAGAAAACATATGCTCGCTTCTTCAGCCCACATTCTTTACGCTCAGCAAGCCTAGAGAAATCGCCAAAACTATCTAATCTCCTCCTCAGGCTTGCCGATTTTGCTACGATCGTCGAAGGAAATGCTGCCATGAAAAATGGGGACATCGGGCGAGTGATGAATGTCTGGAAACAATGGGCGATCATTGCCCAAGGGGTCAAAAAACTCACACAATATTCGATTCAATTACCTTGGATGATTATTATTCTTAACGACATTCTACCGAAAGGTTTGGGAAAAGTCATTCGCCATTCCCTCTTCATTGCTCCCAGTGGAAGACAGAAACACTTCATGGCCAAGGATCAGTACCTCGAAACACAAAACTACTGGTTAAAATATTTTTTTAATCACACCGGCTGCGGAACTAACATCGATCGACTCAAGGACGTGTATTCTCTTAATGTTCCACTCGTACGCAACTTTCCTCATTTGCCTAGGTGTGATTGGATCTAGCTTCTCATTCAAACAAAATGATTTATCCAGCTTCAAAAACTCATAGAGGACTTGGTGATTGATGCAGGCAGGACAACAATCTACCAATCACATGGCAATCTAATGAATGTGCGATCACTTAATAACTGCCTTCAAATGTGTCGACAAAACGACATATGTATGCTCACTCCCAAGGTGGGTGAGTTTGTACCAGAACCTACTGAAAACTTCTTCTTGATTGGACTCAAAAAGATAAGGGAACTGCACAAGAAGAAAGGAAATGCGCTCAATAAACTTCGTCCACTCGATATCAAGATTTGGAATTCGGTCAAAGAGATTCTACCTGATAATTTTGATCAAAATTCAGATATCAGTTCCAGTGGCGATCACGAGCCTGAAGAATCCCAAGATGAAAACACTGGAGATAATGTCCAGGAAAACAATAGCGATGGGACCGATGACACTAATGAATAGACATGTGTACCCACCCGCTGGGTCCTGACACCTTTGCATGGGCTCGTTTGAACTCCTGAAGACGCGGTAAGGTCTCTTCTTCCCATTTCCTCTTTCGCTCTGCTTTTTCTCTTGCCAAACGCGACTCATTTTCTTGTTTCTTTTCTAGGCGTATTCTTTTTCTCTCAGAAACCGCTTCTTTTTCGATCTCGGCTTTCGTCTTTGGTTTCATGATCTGTTCATCTGATGCAATAACGTTTGGTCTTGTTTTTGGGAGGGGTGTTTTTTTGTATGACCTTATCCTGTCCATTTCCTCCTGGATGTGTTGATCGTACTCTTCTTGTTGTCTGATGTGGCTTTGAAATTCATGCCCCTCTTTAAAGTTAATTAAAACTTGGTTCAACATTGCTAGCTCTCCTTCGACAAGCTCCCCACCAATCAAGCCAGCAATGTCTTCAGGGCTTCCAATACAATCAAAATTTTGGATGATTGTCTTTGCCTCCGCTGTGGGACTCCTGTG
>SMGU01002556.1:0-11919 GCA_004348175.1 Puccinia novopanici | reverse complement strand
CAGGTCCTAGTGATGAGGGGGTATGAGTTTAGAATTGGTTTGAGCTCAAAAGGTGAAATAGCCTAGTGGTAAAAGAACCTGTTAGACTTATGTCTTGACCAGGGTTTGTACCAAGGGCTTTATGAAAGAGTTAAAAAGTGATTTATTGATGGTATATTGAGGGTTGTAATAAGGTGTATTTAATTGTAAAAATATACTACTGATTGAATAATAATACTCTAGAGTGACCAAGCAGATAGTGTTCATAGGGGATAAAGACTAATAAGGGCATGTGTAAAATCAGAATATGCAAAATTTGGTGAGGAAGGGTGGAATGAAAAAAACAGGCTTATATAGACAAGAGTGAGGGATCTTGGCTGGCCTACATGCCTACATTCACAGAATTGAGGGATTCTAACCAGAATTGAGGGATTCTAACCAGAATAAGGGATTTGTGCTGGCCTGGAAAAGACATGCAACACCCTAGTAAAAACAAACCTGGACTAAAATACACAGCCATTAGGCCATGTGCTTGCACAGCCTCTCACAAAGTGGTGTCAGATAAGAAAAATAGAATAAAATTTCTCAGATCTTGTATCAGTTTATGAGTGCACAGCCACAAAAGAAACTTGAATCTACTAAATTGACTGCATGGAATCATGTATTGAGCCGTAGCATTCATTTCTGCCATAAGACTGTGTGATTTATGACCTGTAGTATGATAAATAGAGAAAATGATAGAAATAAAAAAGAAAAAACTCTTTAATTCTAATCATTTAACAATACCACACTGTGGTGGTCATGTTTTGTTATACACTAGAAAAGGAAGGACTTGACTGTTCATCATGCCTTTCTTAATCCACAAAAAGGGTCTGGAATACAAATTTGAGTCTTAAAATTTTACTCCAATAATCTATATGTTTTGGTATCTGCTTATTTTCTTTGATTAGGGTTAGAGTGGTCAAGACAGATATATACCCTGTAGTCTATCATTTTTCCTCCAACCAAATTTGCACTGAAATTCAGCCTTCTCACTCATTAAAAATATTGGGTTACTGCTAATAAAGTATAGTATTTCCCAAGTACTTCTTCACTTTTCTAAAACAAAAAAGAGTGATTACTAAATTGCACCCTGTATCAGGAGGGGATTTCATGTTCTCATGAATTGTGGTGTGTATGATTCCATACCAGAGAGAAATTGGATACTAGCCATAGCTCCAGGGAATAAATATGGAGAGGAATATCTATTTGCCAGTGTCACCTCCCCATCATAGCCCCCCACAACATCCTCCACATTCAAGGTCCCTCCCATTGACTTTTTTTTGTTTTGGAAACCTGTTGATTCTTATCTTTCCCTACTTCCTATGAGTAGACAAGAGATGCACAACTTGAGAGCTACTTTGGAGAGGGGATGTTTTCTTGTGTCTATCTCTTACACAAGTATGCAGCCATATGTTGATGTTTCCATGTAGTAGCTGAATAAGTCAGTCTGCATTGATGCCTAGTGCTTCTTGGGCAGTTACCTCATATGATATCCATCTGCTGACTACCATCTTTATCCACACAAGCCAGTGATATAGCCTGTTTCGAGCCTTCGATGGACAAAATGACACTCCCAAACATATCAATTGCTTGGCATGAAGATTGAGAAAGAGGAAGAAAATGAATTTGGAATGAGGAAAGTAGTCATGAAGGACATGTGGCGTGCCCGCGGAACAGGCGGCGCAGGTCACACGCAACTGCAAATGGAAGCTCGTTTTTTGTATTTATTTTTTTTCCCCTTTTTTTGGTACAAAAAAGCGATCGCAACACTATTTCCCGCAAGTGTTTTATTTTTGGAACCGGGGTGTTTCGGAGGCGGGTGGACTGGATGTCACACGCAGCTTCACCGCATTGTTAGCGAAGGGTGGCTCGGCGACTATAGAGCGTGACCAGTTCACGGGCGGATCAGGTTCAGCGGACGGAGGTCTATTGTGGTGTGGTGGAGGAGGCAAAAAGAGAAGAGGATGAATGGAAAGGAAATACAACTGGAGAAGGAGAACTATGGAAATCTAGACACAAGCTTTAACCTAATCTGATGAGATGAGTCAGGTACTTTCAGTTGGAGTTCCCTCTCCTACTAGAGGCTTCCAATCCTCCTGACCCCTTCTTCTGCCCTCAACTCCACAATTCACTTGCGCCTTCTTGGACATGGGGATCAATGTCATTTGGCCTGCATGCAAAATGTGTTCCTTAAGGGCCCTGTGCCCTCTGCCATCGCATCAGATATCACATCATGCCTGGCTCCATTTCAGGTTTTTTGATGGTGTGTATGTTAGGTAGATGTGATACCCGGTATGGAATCATTCTAGATAGAAATAAGTGCCCAATTCTTTCAGGGCCCACACATTAGCAAGACCAGGCTAAGGTTAGTCCTCTTCTGCCAGTCAATTGGCCTCAGCAACCTTGTTGGCATATACCAAACTCCCAGAGGGATTGTAAGCTCAGCTATTGCATAGGATATCAGTTCTAGTAGAAATAATGTCTCCTTTCTTTGATAAATTAGGAGCCTTTTATGTTGAATGTCATGTTGCATTTTGGGAAGCTGATACAGCCATGCTGACAGTACATGCAGGGAGTCTTATTTACACTACTTTTTGGCACATGCTGATACTCAAAATGCGCCAAAGGGTCCTTCATCAGAAGATTAAGGTGCTATATTTGCTGCTATATACTCATGCTTGGGTAATCTAGCTAGGGTTTTTGCATGTTTGGTTTGGCAAGGAAAAGGATCTTAATTGGGAGCCCCGCGATCTTTCATACAGTTGAGTCTTGACTCATCTTTCTCAAGGGTAGCGAGTGCTCTTCTGTTGCGTTCAAGTGTTGGTGGTTTCCAAGATTCTGCAGAGTCACAGGTTGATATAGAAAAGAGATGAACATCCAAATTACTCTTGATGACAAGTCAAGGGCGTATGAAAAGGAGACTATCAAAGAGGATAAGAAAACAGATAGACAGCTTGTCACGCTGCTGATTGGGTGCCAGAAGGGGTAGTAAGGGTGAGCCAAGCCTGCTTATCGATGGCGAAGCCAGCCAGAAATTCAATCTCGAGAGGGTTGAGGCTTTTCCGGAGAGGATGGTGGCCGAGGATGATCAAAGAATGCAGTGGGGGACCGAAATGATCGGGCTCTAATCTGGCGAATTCGGCCATGCTTCCGACGATAAACTTCTCGCTCTTCGAGGTCACCCTGCATGCCGCTATACATAATATTTGCGCCGGGTCCGTCAGACTGTTCTCGTACTTCTCCTCCGTCTGCTCCTCCTCCTCCTCCTCCTCCTCCTCAGCCTCTTCCCTCCAAGAGCTCCCTCCTCTCCTCGCCTCTTCTCCGCCCATCCGCATCCTCGACCGCCATGCACCGATCTTCTTCCATTCTCCCTACAAATTTTGACACTCATTTTCATTTTCTTATACTGCTTTATTTGGTGTACTTTTTTTTTTTCCGGAATATATTTTTTCTTCTTTTGGTTGAAATGTATTACTACTAATACTTGGATGTTGTATTACCAATGATTTATGATGGTGTTGGATGGATGAAAGTCTATGTACGCTGAGAAGTAGTGCTGTGATAGGGGGTCACATGGTAGTTCGCTCGGGGCAGTGGAGAGATGGCCAGATTTGGTGCGGTTCCTCTATTTGGAGTGTCCTGGCTGTGAGGATGGGGTGGTGTGTCCGTGTATGTGCATGACCCCCTCTTGTGGGTTTATAAGCCACAACACTTCCCAACGTTTTCCTTGATAAGCCAGCCGCACTTGACCATGTATTACTCCTCTCTGTCATCCACCTCCCACGAACTGGCCAACGGCAGAAACCATCCCAAGTCTCGCTCTCAGCTGCACCACCACCACCACCACCACCACCCGTCCTCCTCCTCCTCCCTCTCCGCTTTCTCACAGCAGCCACTGCCCCACCCGCATCATCACAGGGCAAGCGCTTTCTTGATTGACGAGTATGGCAATCAGCACGATCCTGAGCGTAAGCCATCCAACGACAGACACACACACTCACACCAAGCTGATCTGCCTTATTTCACGTGCAGACTGTCGCTTCAAGACGCTCGCCCCCCCAACGCATCATGACTCATCGGCAAGCACGCCCAACTCGAGTCGTCGCTCCTCCCTCTCCAGCGTATCATCACCATCCACTGATCAGCACCACGACCACTTTCACACTCACCCCTCTTGGCCCCCCTGCTCGCCGAGCAGCACGAGTTCGCTTCACTCGCTGCCGAGACTCGCCGCGGCATCACCGCCGGCGAGGACGTCATGCTGGGCGATGCTGAAGCCGCGTCATCAGCAGCACCCGAAGCCGTCCGCCACGCCCTCTCCCACGCTGACGACCAGCTCGTCGCGCCACTCCCGCTCCAGCTGGTCCCGCTCCCTCTGGGCCCATCTCAGCCGCCCCGCCGCCGCCGCCCCCCCCGTCGCCGTCGAAAACCATCCCAACACCCTCGCTAACTCGCTCTCCTCTCATGCCCCTAACCCCGTTCATCTCTCCGCTATCCGTAAACACGTCGAACTCGTCAAACTCGAGGTCCGCTTCGGCATCCTCCGCACCCGCAAACGCGTCCTCGGTGTCTGTCCTCTCTCTCTCTTTCTCCCCCTTTCGTACATCTCATTGACCCCTCTTCTTCTCTCTCTCTCTCGTAGGCCTGGAAACAACGCTCTAACTGTAAAAAACCTTGACCGTCTTCTCCCCGCCCTCCCCCAAACTCAAAAATGTACATGCGATGTCCATGGACGCTGATCTCTTATCTCCTCTGTCTCCCGCTCTCTTATCGAGTCTTTTGTTGCGTCTCATTAGGGTTTTTAACTTATTTATGAGTCCTGCCAAGTGGTGTGTGTGTGTGTGAGTGTAGGTCTGTGGGAGTTATCCAGAGTTGTTGTTGTTGTTGTGTCCGATCCAAAAAAAAAAACAAAAAACAGGGGTTTATTTTTCTTCTGCCCTCCTGTCCCCCGCCGTATATATCGCATCGATATGTTGTATTTTTAGTATAGACTTTTTCTGCTCTCCTCTCCTCGTACCTTGTTCTCCTGTCTTGGGCCGCTTTGTTGTAGTGCTGCTGTTGTTGCCCCTGTCTTTCGTTTGTGTGTTATGTTGAGTTATTTATGTGATGTGATGGACGAGTGGTGGCCCATGCTTGCCCCTTCGCTGCCGATTCGGGTTTCTTGATTGGCGCGGGACACTTCTCTTGGCCGCCCGGCCGCCGAGCGATCTTTGAGGATCTTGGTTATGACACATGTGTGACAGATAGATAGAGTTTAGGTTTAACCTAATGTATGAGATCAGGACAGTTTGTTGCGCCGCAGAAGCTTGTATTTAATTTGTCTGCCGGTGCGCGAGGCTCCGGTTTCCTCTTGACCGAGGTTGAGGGACCGGAGCCGGACGCACACGGTAGCTAACCGCCGTGCCGGAACCGACATCAGTGTCCCGCTTGATTTCTTATACAGCTGGTCCAACAATGCTTGCGGAATTTTCGCGTGATTTTTTTTTTTTTTTTTCTTTTTTTTTTTTTTTGCCCCCGAATGCGAAGACTCTCACGGATTTGTATGGGCCACCGAACTCATTTCAAATCGTTCGGTGGGTGAGCGCTGAAGAGCGCTGTACTGAGATGTCGAGAAATAGGAAAAACTCCCCCAGAGGGAAAATATATTTCAAGGATGTACGAGTATTTATAGTATCTACAAGGATGTATTTAGGTTGTTGAGAAAGGAAAAATATAAAAATATGAGTATGGAAATATGATAGATGTATAAAAATATGTAATAAAAGATAAACACATAGTTCTGGAACAACACTCCCCCCCTCAACAACCTCACTCGCAAAAAATAAAATAATGTCAAGATTTAAAAAAGAAATAAAGTCAACAATGATGAAGAAGAAGCAGCATGAGCTAAACAGATGATAATTGTGGAGAATAACTACAAGAGGAAGACCAGAGAAAGAATAACGGGATGACAGAAAACAAAAGGAAAAAAGAAGAACGCAGACAAGGAGAAAAAAGTGCCACGGTCCCGCTGAGAAGAAATCAACCTGATTGACGATCGAAAAAAATACAGCAAAGAAGGTTAATATTCCGTGAAGATTGAGCAATCGGATTTATCCCGGTTGAGGATCCAGAGAGAGACAAACAATCACGGGGGGCGTATGTTCATCGCAGCCAGTGCATACATTCCCCCCAATACTTGCCATAGTGTGAGACGCAGACCTCAGTCCCATCTGTGAAAGAAATTCCGAAACTTTGCGCCATCCAAGAGCTTTGGTGAATATGTCGGCGAGTTGTTCTGATGTTGAGATCCAGTTCAGACGGACTTTTTTCTGGTAGAGCAGTTCATTGATGACATGAAATTCACGATCAATGTGGCAATGTTCTTTTCGCGTTCCACAATCTTTTGCAATGTAGACTGCAGCTTTATTGTCGGAGAGGATGGTTGGGGGAAGAGTTGGGACGAAACCGGATAAAAGGGAGCAGAGAAAACAAGCGTCTTTGGAAGCAAAACTGAGAGCCATGTATTCCGCTTGACAGGTCGACTGGGCAACACATGATTGACGTTTTGAAGCCCAAGAGATAGGAGCACCCCACACTGTCGAGATAAATCCGTGAACAGAGCGCCACCCTTCACCACCCCAGTTGGCATAGACGAATGTCTTGATGCAGTTGAGACGGTCACCAGAAGAAATGATCGGAAGGGCGAGTTGAGAAGAATAGCAAACATACGAGATCAGGTGTTCTAGAGCGTTCCAGTGGGACTGATCTGGTGCCATGGAGAAGCAAGCAAGAAAGTTGACGGCAAAAGAAATGTCAGGTCGAGAACCTTGCGCAAGATAGAGGAGACAACCAATGCGGGACAAATAATCTTTGTCCATCTCGTTGGACGGATTGGAGATCAGGTCGGTCGATGCAATTGGGGTCCGAGTGTGAATGGAAGAGGGACTATAGTGAATGATCTTGTCAATAAGCATAGGCTGATCGAGAGTGAAGCAACCTGGTACCTCCTTCACACAAAGGCCCACGATGCTTGCCAGGGAGACATCCCATTTCAAATCGAGTACACCATTTAGCTTAACCTTCAGACTATCCATCAAGGAAGGTGAACTTGCGGTGAAAAGACCATCATCAACGTGCACCCATAGAAACACCATGTCATCGCCTGATCGATATATATATGTAGGTGGATTGATCCTCCATGTTGGGGCAAAAACCAATAGCCGCAAGTTTTGACTTGAGGTGTAATTACCAACACCTACTGGCCTGTTTTGTCCCATATAGGGCTTTCCTGAGCTTGAGAATGCATCCTGGGGAAACTTTGACACCCGGTGGAGGTCTGATATACACCTCATGATCGATATCGCTGTGAAGAAAAGCTGATTTGACATCGAAAGACGCAACAGGCCAACCAAAGCGCGAAGCCATGGCAAGCAGAAGACGAAGAGAGGGAAAGGTTGGAGTCGGGGCAAATGTTTTGGTCACATTCACGCCATGGACTTGGCGGAATCCCTGAGCAACAATACGCGCTTTGAACTTGACAATGGCCCCTTCTTGGTTTCTCTTCAGTGCAAAGACCCATCGACAGTTCAAGATTTCCAAGTCGTCTGATTCAGGGACTTCTTCCCAGACATGTAAGTGAACCATCATGTTGATTTCCTCTTCACAAGCTTTGAGCCATTCCACTCGAAACTCCGACTTGATTGCTTGATGGTATGTGTTTGGCGCATCAGACAGGAATGGTGACAATGAAACTGCAGAGGCAAGTGCGGCGTCTTGGACTTCAAATTCTTTGATAGAAGAAAAATCACCAAGATGACTGGCCTGAATGGAATTAAGGACCGAATTCAACGTGCCAGAATTTGTGAGTTGGGATGGCAGGTCATCTTCATGAAAAATGACTGACGCGCCGATCTCGACCTTTTTTGAAATCGGATTCCATAGAAGCCATCCATGAAAATTGTCCGATATGCCGACGTGAATGAGCGGAGAAGATCGGGGAATGAATTGTTTGACATATTTGTTGTTGTGAAGGAAAGCTTGACATCCAAAAACCCGAACCATGTCTAGCGAAGGAACTTTGCCCAGACAAAGTTCATATGGTGTTTTGACAGCATCAGCATGTACTATTCGATTAAAGATGAATGTTGCTTGTTTCAAGGCAAGGAACCAGAGTGAATTTGGCAACTTAGCATGAACAATGAATGTACGAGCCATGTCGAGAAGAGAGCGGTTGGTGCATTCCACATTGCCGTTTTGATGATGTTCATAAGGAACAGACAACTCATGGTGAATGTTATGCTTCTTCAGATACGCATTGAATTTGTTGGAAGTGAATTCTCCCCCACAGTCAGAACGAATGCAACGTACTTCACGCGAGCAATTCTTTTTGAAGTTTTCGATCCAATTTATCACCTCTGCAGCCGCCAGATCTTTAGATTTGATCCCAATGCTCGACGTTAATCTCGAAAATATGTCATGGATAATGAGACCATAATTGCTTCCATCAAGGGCCAAAGGAAAAGGTCCAACCAAGTCTATTGCGACCACCAAACCAGGCTCATCGGCTAGATTTCTAGGAGGAGAGTTCACTGGATTGTGGGTACTTTGAGCTAGGGAGCATGAGGCACACTTGCCAGGCGGTTGACTCAATGGCTTATTGGGCAAACCGAGTACGGATGATTGCTTGATGGATTTATTTATCGTCCGCATTGCTAAATGACCCAGGCGGGCATGCCATACACAAGAAGACAGGGACAACAAGGCAGGAGAAGAAAAATGAACATTCCGGGAAACAACTGAGGAGGGAGGGGGGGTGCAAGAAGAAATGAACCAGCGGTAATTGACGATGTGAGAAGGAAACCGTTGACAACCCTGAGTGAAGCAAAAAACACCGTTTTTGAAGCTGACGTCGCCATCCCATTTGTCAAAAAAACCGATTGAAATTACTGTTCCACGAATTTTCTTGCAGAGGAGAATGTTGCTGAGAGTGATGTTGCCATGGGCGGTAGGGATGCACGCCTCGCCAACTCCGTCTACGGGAATGCAGTCTTCCGACGCCACACAGAGTTTAATGTTAGCCGGTCAAAGATTCACAAAAAAATCAGGGCATGATGTTACGTGGTTTGTTGCCCCACTGTCACATAATATGTCCATCTCATTTTCAGGTGTCGCCGAGACCGACGCAAGATTTCCTTCAGTGACCACTAATCGACCCGACAAGACAGAAAATTTCCTGGGCTGCCAACCAGGATTGCCATTTCGAGGGTCTGGAAGTGGGGGAAGACCCTCTTTGGTTCGTGGGCAGTCAGACGCCCAGTGGCCCCACTCCCAGCACACGTTGCAGGGAAAAGCCACCCTCAAATATTTCTTTCCCCAAGAATCGGCCTCGTGGTCCTTTGAAATCTTCGAATGATGATGCGAACGCCCACATGAACCCCGGGATGAAAAAGCCGCTCGTCCTCTGCCTCCATGTCCAGACCAAGACCCTCAATGAGATGACATTCCCATGACCTCAGAAAATGAGGACGCTTGATGAAATCAAGAAGCCAGGTGAAGAACGTCGGTGGAGGTGATTTGCAACGCTGGTCGAATGGCCAATCAAGCATCAAGGGCATTGGTCAGTCCTTGGCCATGACATTTCAGGCTAGCGTGGAATGACAGAGATAATAACTTATCTGCTGTTAACCCCCCCAATCGCTTCTCAAGGTCGAGCCAGCTCCTCTTTAAAGACTCATAGCTGGCAGCAGGTGAGTCTGATGCATCCGGGGCTAGAGCAATGTCAGACCATTGACTAAGGAGAAGCGACCAGGAAGGGGCAGAAAATCTTGCTTCAAGTGAAGTCCAAGCCCTGTATGCATTCATCTCGTTGAGTGATGAGCATAGCTCCGGATCAATCGAGGAGTGAATGATGGCCAAAACGCCGTTTGCCATGTCCGGATTTTCACCAGAACGATTGTGACTGAAATAGTCATATTTTTTTGTTGACATTCTGACCGTGTTCTTCACAACCAAAGCCCACAAGGGATAGTTCGACCCATTGAGAAGCAAAGAAGGCTGAACCGTTCGACCGAGTTGTTGCCATTGCAGCTGATTACCGGCACCTGCTGACTGAGAAATTGTCAGATTCTTAAGAAGCAACATTTTCAGCATCTCCTTGTCAAAATTGGAGAGACCCCGGCAATCCATTTCCTGATTCAGCATGGCGGTGAAATCCGGCTCGGGGATGGTCGCATGATCGACACGAAAAGGATTCGACCGCTCTGATGGAGTAATGTTGTCAGGTGAAGAAGATCAAGCCTTCTCCTTGCCTTTCAACGGGCCAGCCAAAGGTTGACCAACGGGAGTGTTGTTGGGATACAAGCCAGGAAGGAAAGGATTTCGAGAGTGCTCGTGGTCAGACATGTTGGTGGAGGTGGATGTGGTTTGGAGGACGGGAGGTTTAGAAGGTTTGGAAGGTGTCACATGAGAAGTAAAATCAGGTTGAATCAGTGGAACCTTGTGTGATCTGGTATTAACCATAAAGAACGAGATATCAAAGATTAAGTTCGAAAGATCTCGAGAATGTGAGGAAATCCAGGGAAACCAAGGATATTCACAGAGGAAGCCAAAAAATCCTTAAAGTTGAAAAAGATATCCGCAAGGAAGCGGAAAGATCTGAAAGAACCTAATTGCGACTACAGTACGTGGAAATAGCAGCTTGCTGGTAACAGCGCAGGCTCATAACCTGAAGAGCGCTGTACTGAGATGTCAAGAAATAGGAAAAACTCCCCCAGAGGGAAAATATATTTCAAGGATGTACGAGTATTTATAGTATCTACAAGTATGTATTTAGGTTGTTGAGAAAGGAAAAATATAAAAATATGAGTATGGAAATATGGTAGATGTATAAAAATATGTAATAAAAGATAAACACATAGTTCTGGAACAACAAGCACCACCAAAATTGCTGCGTCCGCCGGGGGAAAAAAAAATTCGGGTGCAAAAAAAAAATTCTGAGTAAAAAAAAATCAAAAATCGATCGAAAAACCGCAAGCTTTGTTGGATCAGCTGTACTTTGCTTTCCCGCCGATCTCTCTTGTTTTTTGCTGTGAGCACGAGCACCAGCCCGAAATGACGGCTTAATTGTACCAGGCGCACGGCACAAGATCCCGCATCGAGCTGGGTCGCATACTCTTTTCACCACGCAGCTTCCGTCCACGTCATCAGGCAGGCCGCTCTCATCCCCACCCTTCGGCTACGCCGGCGCTTGCTTAAGCACGAACACTCTTTTTAAAATCCATCTCTGTCCGGCGCAGAGAGCGCACGTCTCGGCCCCGCGCGCTGGCCGTGAGGGGGTTCTTTCACAGCTGATTTTTTTGGAATGGATAAATTTATGAAGCGGAGACGACGGGAAGGCCTCCAATCAAAGCTTAACAGATGGATGGTCTGGGAATATGTCCGTGACGCCAATGCGGGATCAGATGACACCTGTGTATGTAGACTATTTATCTACAACATATCACGCGGAAAACGGTTCTCCAACTTTTTCTATTTCAGAATGGTGCAACGGTTGTGGAGCTCATTATAGGTCATGCCGAATCCGTCCTAGAAAATATGCGACCAAATCAGCGAGAGGGTGAGAGGATGCGTCAGTACGTCGTGTCCAAATCAACCATGATGGCGAGATTTTTTCAAGAAAAAGAAAAAAGGAACGTACTTTTGGCCTCGGTTTGTAATCGCAGCAGTACTGCTGGTCGGGGGGATGGCCGAAGATGGACAAGCCGTTGCAAGAGTAGACGGTGGTGCCTCGGAGCGTGATAGGGCCTTGGTTGACGGCGGGTACGGCTGGGATGCACGAATCAAGAAGAACAGGGACATGAGGGTTGGAGGACGGCGATGAAAAAAGGGAGAAGAAGGGTAAGAGAGAACGGACCGAGG